>JADBJO010004484.1:193238-197069 GCA_016801955.1 Conus betulinus
ACTATTCGGGATTGCTGTGGATGACGACTATGTACGCAGTTTGGAAATGCTTCCATCTAATTTTGACGCTAACTTACACGAGGATTTCCACCAACGACTGAGGCTTTGTTTGAATGGTTTTTTAAACTTAACCGTAGGAATAGCGGAGGAGAGCTCTCTCTCTCTCTCTCTCTCTCTCTCTCTCTCTCTCTCTCTCTCTCTCTCTCTCTCTCTCTCTCTCTCTCTCTCTCTCTCTCACACACACACACACACGCACATGCACGTATGCGCGCGCGCGCGTGCGAGCGCGCGCACGCACGCACACACACACCACACACACACACACACACACGCACGCACGCACGCACGCACGCACGCACACACGCACACACACACACTCACACACACACACACACACACACACACACACACACACACACACACACACACACATCTTTTGTGAGCTGGCGGTAAGCACATATTTTTACCCGTTCCCTATTGTAAAATGATTAAGGTCAAAAGGTTTTTTGTCTGTTTGTTTCATTTTCTCTCTAACCTTTGTGACATTTCCTTCTCTGTCACATAAATACCAGTCTGATTTATGCCTTAAAAATGCCAACCCTTGTAATTGGCATGGGTTAATCATGATCTCTCTCTCTCTCTCTCTCTCTCTCTCTCTCTCTCTCTCTCTCTCTCTCTGTGGTCGAGTCAGTCTTAAGGTGTGTGTGTGTGTGTGTGTGTGTGTGTGTGTGTGTGTGTGTGTGTGTGTGTGTGTGTGTGTGTTTTAACTTTACTGCATTACTCCTGGGCGTGAGGTGAGGACATAACGAAATGTTACGAATTTGTTTGTTTTTGTTAAACTTTGGATTTGATACACACTAGGAATGAAAGTGTACTCTTTGTTTGCAGGAAAGGAAGAGGGAAATGTTTTTGTTCTGTTACCTCTCCCCCCTTGTCAAAAGACCTCATTGGTAATGACAATAAAATATCAAAGTGTCAAAGTGTCAAAGTGTCTCTGTGTGCGCGCGTGTGTCTGTCTGTTTGCCTCTCTCTCTCTCTCTCTCTCTCTCTCTCTCTCTTTCTCTGTGTGTGCGTGCGTGCGTGCGTGCGCGCGCGCGCGCGCGCGCGCGTGCGTGCGTGCGCGCGTGTGTGTGTGTGTGTGTGTGTGTGCGTGTGTCTCTCTCTCTCTCTCTCTCTCTCTCTCTCTCTCTCTCTCTCTCTCTCTCTCTCTCTCTCTCTCTCTCTCTCGCTCCTCTCGTTTAGATTGTATTGAAAGTATAGAAGCCCTCTCTCTCTCTCTGCACAAAGGCCGAACAGTGGCCGTCAACAGGCTGCAAGCCGAGTGTATCAAAGAACACCCTACAATAAATAAATAAATAAATAAATAAATATACCGCACAGTTGTGTGTGGAGAGAGACAATGCCATTGGAGCAGGGGTCAGGGAGGGGGAGGGAGGGAGGGAGAAGGGGCAAGAGCGGAAAGGTTGAGAGAGTAAGAGAGGCGCTGTTGGCAAGAAGATAAAAAAAAAGGAGGAGCTAGCGTGACTTCACCCCATCGCTTGGCCTCTGGAGATTCTGTCTTTCTCTCCTCCGTCAGAGCCCAGGGACAAGCGAATGACACTGCGGACTGACCCAGTCAGAGCACGCACAAAAACTAACAAAAGCAACCATCTGTACAAATAAAGAAAAGTGATGCCATGGACTGGACCAAAAAAATCAGGACATCATTTATGAAATTTCATGTGTTCTTGTTGTGTAGTTTCATCGATAACTACTGAACGTAACAGAATATTGAGATGTACGCCCTCAGGCCTTGATGGATGAGAAAGAACGTTATTATCCGTTTGAACTCTTAAAGAAAAGAACACCAACGTACAGTGAATAACTCTCTTGTAGAGTTTGCTGTCTGCCTGTAAAACAGTAGCATTGTGTTGTGTGTGTCAAACCTCTGCAAAGATCGTATCTGATTGACACGTTTATTCTCTGAGATTCAATACCACCAGTGTATTGTCTAAACGTTGCCCTGCTTCCCAGTACTGATTCATTTCTCATGGCCTTGTGACTCGTTTGTCCGCGTTTCTCTGGGTGGTTAGCTAACATTTATTTAAGATTTGATTAGATTTCCGCCTGCAGTCGTTTCACTTTGCAAACTAGATCATTTCTCATATGCACACACACACACACACACACACACACACACACACACACACACACACACACACACACACAAGACTTTTGACATTTCATGTACTATTTAACTGTTCCACTATGCGGCAATACCTACCCAATTTTCAGTTACCGAATAATCCTACAATTGATGATTTAAAGACTCTGACTTCAAATCATTCATTTTTGGCTAATGTATCAAAATATTTACTTCGCAGTCCTATCGGTACATTAGTATGAGATTTCAGTATTTTTGAAGCAAACATTGTTCATGCTGTTCATGTTCACTGATTTAAGCTTTACTTTCAATTATGTTTTCATTTGTATAATAATATCAATGTCATCTTGATGTATATCATTTACAAATATCACAATCGTCTAAAACACGATATATATATATATATATATATATATATATATATATATATATATATATATATATATATATATATATATATGTGTGTGTGTGTGTGTGTGTGTGTGTGTGTGTGTGTGTGTGTGTGTGTGTGTGAACAAGACTGATGCAACATCCTCATGGAAATTTAACAAATGCGTTATACTTTTTGTGCTTAATGAGTGCATCATAAGGATTACTTTTTTATCGATACAAAAAAAGAAAATTATGATAATCATTTGTTGGATCACATAGGCTAGAATTATAGCATTTTATGGACATTCTTATGCTGCATTATTACATTTGGCGTTGTATCAAAGGAGTGGAGACATTCACCACATCATTATTGCCAAGAAAGAAAACCAGACAAATGAGGTCCAAAGGGTTCATGGAAGAAATTCGATTGCTGATGATCTGGTCTCTAAAACTTCGCTGACCTTTGCTAACGGGTATTACGGCCCATAACTGTTTTCTTCTTTATGGAAAATCTCAGAAAGTACTCAGACGACCATTCTTAAAACTTGTAGGCATGTTCATTATGGGTCACAGATGATGGCCGATGTTTCCAGAATAGCCGTTACTAACGGCTATAACGGCTCAAAACGGGTTTTCCTCTGTGTGGGATATCTCACGCGTATTCAAGATAAACTGGGAGTACGTTTTCATGCTTTGCATCTTGTTGTACGTATAGAGATTGCTGCTTTGATATTTTATACAGTTGATTTTGTTATACCATCTATGTGCCCTGAGTAACACCGATGCAACATCCTCCATAAGAATATAACAATATGTTATGTTTTTCGAGCTTGATTTATGAGGATGGTAACGACTACGATATTTTTTGTGGATTACGTAAAGACAAACGTGAAAATGGTATTTGGTGGATGACATATGCTAGAGTTGTGGCTCTATTTCACACTGTACATTTAGCATTGTATCAACACAGTGGAGACATTGACTACATTATGATCATCCCAGAAAGAAAACTAAGCTACAGAGGTGAGATGGGTTCACTGAGAGAAATTAGAATGTCGGTGGACTGGTCTGAAAGGTTCTCGACTTTGGAACATTTATTAGGTCCAGCTCTGTTGTTGAGTTGCTGCGGACTCAGTTGGGGACAGGCTACTTCCAATTCAGTGGCGGGGCGACCATCCCCAACCCGGCGGGTCCCCGGGTGGCGGATAGGGGAACGGCCCTCAGATATGAGGACCTCTAGCTACGGGGTGGGACCCTCGGAGAAAACAATCCCACTGTGCTCACAGGGGCAGGACTTTGGACCATGAGCTAAGAGC
>JADBJO010004485.1:0-2500 GCA_016801955.1 Conus betulinus
AAAAATACGAAACCCGGAGGATGATTGCGACACATAAACTCTTATGTAAAGACACGAATCCCCTGGGGGGAGTGGGGGGAGTGGGGCGGGTGGAAGAGAGACACCGAAACCTCAAGAAAAGAAGACACAAAAGTTTATGGTAGCAAAACAGATACCGAACATTGTGGGACACAAAATTCTGGAGTGGTAGGGGAGAGGAGGTTTACACCGAACCTTATAGAAAAATACGAAACCCGGAGGATGATTGCGACACATAAACTCTTATGTAAAGACACGAATCCCCTGGGGGGAGTGGGGGGGAGTGGGGCGGGGTGGAAGAGAGACACCGAACCTCAAGAAAAGAAGACACAAAAGTTTATGGTAGCAAAACAGATACCGAACATTGTGGGACACAAAATTCTGGAGTGGTGAGACACTGAAATTTGTACAAAGAAGTCTTGAAACCTGGGGGGTTAAGTGGGGAGACTCCGAGCCTCATAGAAAAAAAAGACACGAAACACTGCTGCATGGGGTGGGAGTAAAGGGGGGGGGGGAGGAGGCACTCACTGTCTTTGAAAGTAAGGACACAAAACACTGGTATGGGTGAAGGGAAGAGACACCGAGATCTTACAGGACAAGAAGGTATGTGAGGAGGGAAATGACACCGAACGTCACGGGAAGAGGGCACAGTACTCTGGGAGGGGGATGGTGGTAGTGGTGAGGGAAAGATACACCGAACATTGTGAAAAGACGATACAAAACCGCAATGGTAGGGGTGAAATAGACACCGAACCTTATAGAAAGAGGCAGGAAATCTTAAGAGTGGAAAAAGACAGACCAAACATTACAGGAGAAGGTGCTAATCCCCGAGGACTTAAAAATCGTGTGGCAGGGAAAAGACAGAATTTCACGGACAGAGGATTAAAAAAAACTGTGTGGGCGAGAAGTGGGGTGAGACTTGGGGAAGGGGGGGGGGGGGGGGGTGAGGCAGGAAAGAAAAGAGACACCAAACCTTATTTAAAAAAAAAAAAAAGACACAAAACCCTGAAGGAGACAGAGCGGGGGATGGCGGGGGGAAGTAGGGGAGGTGGGATGGGGAGGGGGTTGGAATACGAAACATTTACGAGAGAGAAAAAGACACCGAAACTTGAAAGGGAACACAAAACCCTAGGGAGAAGAAAGACACCTAACCATGTAGAAAGTGAACATAAAACCCTCTAGGTGGCAGAAAGAAAACACTGAACTTTATCGAAAAATCAAACCATGTGGACAGGAGCGGGAAAGAGACAACGAACCTAAAGAGAAACATGATACGAAACCCTGGGAAGCGAGAAGTGTGTGTGTGTGTGTGTGTGTGTGTGTGTGTGTGTGTGTGTGTGTGTGTGTGTTGGGGGGGGGGGGGGGGGAGGGGCGGGGCAGAGACATGAAACCTCATAGAAAGAGCACATGCAATTCTGGTCGGGTAAAGAGACTCTGAACCTTATAGAAATACAAAAGAGCCAGTGGTGGGTGGGTGGGTGGTGCGACAGCGAAATTTACAGAGACAAGACACGAAAGCCTGCAGGGGGATAGACAGGTGTTAAAGACACCTATTTCCACAGGAACAGGACACAAAACGCAGAGGGTTTGGGAGAAGAGCCATCAATCCTCACGAGACTAAGACACGAAACCCTGTGGCTGAGCAAAGAGAACCGAACCTCATAAAAGAAAACAGAAAACCCCCGTGAGGGGTAAAGACCGTAAGCCTCGTACAAGGATACGCAAGAGGCGTGGGGGAAGCGAGGATAAAGAATGGGGGGGGGGGGGGGGAGTATGGGCAGAGAATGTTACAGAAAGAGGACACGGAACCATGGGGTGGGAGTCAGGGAGGGAAGAAGAAACACTAAACCTTATTGAAAGAATACATGAAATCCTGTGTGGGTCAAGATACTCGGCCATATAAAGAGTAGACATGAAAGGCTGGAAGGAGGGGAGTAAACTAAGCCTTACAGAGGGACACAAGGCTGGGGGAGCAGGAGGGGGCACTAAGCGTTAGAAGAGGAAATGAAAGCCTGGGAGTTGCAGGGGGAGGTGACAGACAGCAGCCCCTATAGGATACTAAACCCTGTGGAGGGGGGGGCGGAAGACGAACCTTACAAGAAAAAGGACAAGAAACCCGCAGGGGCGGGGAGGGGGGGGGGAGTCTTACCTTGTAAACAGAACACGAATACTGTGGGAGAGGTGGGAAAGAGACACCGAACATTAAGGAAAGAAGACACGGAAGGTGGAAAACCCGGTGCGGGATTGGGGCATAGAGACCAGGGGCGACATAACATACCAGCAGCCTACACTTCCCTTGTTCGGTCGCGTGACTTGAGTTCATCTCGAGATCACGTGCACCAAACCTAACTCTCTCAGCGAGACATTCGGCGCTGACGAAGGCCTCTGGATGGAGGCCGAAAGCTTCGCTTCGGCAAAACTTTCCTGTGTGAAAAGGCAAAAGACTGTGTTTAATCACATAAAAACCCGTTACGTGGAGGGG
>JADBJO010004485.1:10000-15000 GCA_016801955.1 Conus betulinus
GAACCATCTTTGTAGAAAGATAACCCGAAACACTGTGGAGAGGAGATAAGAGACACGGACTTCGTGGGAAACGACACGAAACTCTGTGGGCGCGAAAAGAAGCGACGATTCATAAAGAAAAAGGACAAGAACCCCCCAGGGGAGGAGGAGGAGGGGGGGGGGGGGGTATGAAGAGAACCGATCTTTATATTAGAGGACATGAGACACTGGGGGGGGGGGGGAAAAGAAACGGCGAGGTTAAAGAAAAAGGATAGGAAATCCGGGAGAGGGGGTGGACACACCGATCCTTACAGAAAAAAAGAAACCCGGGAGTGGGGGTGAGAGAGAGGATTGACACCAAACCGTACTAAAAGACTAGAAACCCTGGAAAGGTGGTGAGGAAGATACACCGTGCTTTATAGATAGACGAAACGAAACAATGCCGCAGGGAATGAGAGACACCGACCTTGAAGAAAGAACACGTCATTCTGAATGGGCGAAAACAAAAAAAACAAAGAAAACGAACCCTAATAGAGGATACAAAACCATGTGACGGGGGAAAAAAAGACACCGAACCTCATATAAAGGGAGTCGCACAACCGCCCAGGGAAAAGAAACATCGATTCATCGAAAGATGAGATGACATGGAACCGAAGGAGGGTGGGGGTGGTGTGGAGGCATAGACACTGAACCTTACAGAAAGAGGACACGAAAAACGGTAGGAATGTAAAAGACACAGAACTATCGTAGAAAGAGGACAAGAAAAACTTGTGGGGGGATCAAGAGAAACTGAATCCTGTAGACACAGACACACGAAACTGGGGGGGGGGGGGGGGGGGGGGATAGAGAGAAACCGAACCTTATAGAAAGAGGCTGGGGGGGAGACTGAAACTTATAGAGTGAGGGCACGACCCGCAGGGGGGAGGGAGGGGTGGGGTGCACGGGACGGGCTCCCCAAATCTCATGAAAGGGGGGACACAAAACCCAGGGGTTGGGGGTAGAGAGTGGACAAAACACTTACAAAGGGGACACGAAATCCAGTGGTAGAGGAAAAGAGTCAGCAAGCCTCATAGAGGACACGGAGCCCCGTGGAGGGGGGGGAAGGAAAGGCAGACAGCAAGCCTCATAGAGGACACGAAGCCCCGTGGAGGGGGGGGAGGAAAGGCAGACAGCAAGCCTCATAGAGGACACGGAAGCCCGTGGAGGATGGGGGCGGGGAAAGGCAGACAGCAAGCCTCATAGAGGACACGGAAGCCCCATGGAGGGGTGGAGGAAGGGCAGACAGCAAGCCTCATAGAGGACACGAAGCCCCGTGGAGGGGTGGAGAAGGGCAGACAGCAAGCCTCATAGAGGACACGAAGCCCCGTGTGGGGGGGGGAGAAGGGCAGCCTCAGCAAGCCTCATAGACAGAGGACACGAAGCCCCGTGGAGGGGTGGGGAAAGGGCAGACACTTTTCTCATAGAAAGTGGACATAAAACTGAGGGATAAAAAGACTCTCAGCCTTGTAAGAAAAAGTCTGAGTGACTGATGTTCACCTGGATGACGGAAAACGAATGAATGATCTGCATCAGCAGGCGGATCTTCATTCGGCTCCACCCAGGTCGGAAGCTCCTTGTGTAAATGTGAGTGTGGACTGTAAAGCACTTACAGCTTGATTTCTAATCGAGGACAGGCGCTACATAATGACGATAACAATATAATCTGAAAGAACACACTGATACCAGGTACTAAACTTTATTCAAGAACAACATAGGCCCACATCAGCCCACTCGACTGTGAAAGAACAGGCACACTGGAAAAAAAAAAAAAAAAAAATGAGAGAGATGAGAGAGAGGATGAGAAGAATAAGAAGCTAGAAGACTACTTAGCTGCATTCGCCGAGTTCGCTCGTCCCGGTCTCCGGTTTTCCGGAGCCGTTGATGCAGGAAAAATCTTGGTCCTGTTGATGAGAAAACCATATTTTAGCGTCTGATCTTCGCAGTTAAGCAATGCACTTGGTGAAACAAAATGAACGCACTTAACAATACGTGAAGTAACGTACATTTGACAGACAATAGCAAACCGACCCTGAATATTTGACTAATGGTATCTTTACACGTTACAAACATCAGTCATCAACAAAGCACAAAACAATTCCTGTCCCGGGCAATACTATTTTATGCATTATTCTGTATCATCTGCCGAGGTATACATATGTCAAAAATTCACACGTTTTGCCGGGCTTAGACCTAAAGTCTGTTTCAAATATATAAGTCTTTACCTGTCCAGGTGGAGCAGTAGGCGACTGCGTTTCTTCGTTCAGGCCCTCAAAATTGGATGCGCGTCATCGCCCTTCATGCTGAACGCCACAGAAAAGAAGTGTAGACTGCCACTGCAGGCACTGCAACAGGACGAGACAATATATCGGTGTGTATGAAATTGCTGGAATGAGCAGCGTGGGAATACCATCGAGAGAGGATAATACAAAAAAAAAAGTGGAAAAATGGAAACAAGCACAAAAGACAGAGAAAGAGGGGACAAGACGGAAAATGTGGAAACAGATGAGGAATGACGGTGGTACATCATACACAAACGGCGGCAAGTCACATGGTTTGAAATCGGAAATGTAACTTAAAATTATGAATAGGGCTCGAAAACGTAAAGAGTCGAAACGAAATGCGAAAAAAAAAACTGAACAGCAAGTTGTCTGGGTACATGGAATGGTTTTAGTCCGAAGGAGACCAACACGTCACACGAGACTGGAAACTGCCAACGGTTTCTGATTTAGAAGGTTGCACAGGAGAGATCGATCGATGCATTCTCATAGATTTTTCTTTGCTTCTCATGCACAGAGTGTGACCGCACTGCCAGTCACTTGGGACTGTACATGTAAATCGTCAGAGGCAGAATATCGCTTGGGGCCACATTGCACTTTAAACGTCTTTTTCACAGTACTTGTTCACGAGAGCGATTTTTGCTCTTAGGTTAGATATACCTTTGTTCAATCTAGACATCTATGCAAAGGGAAACTGGAGCGAGAGAGAAAGATGGAGAGAGAGAGAGAGAGAGAGAGAGAGAGAGAGAGAGAGAGAGACGAGAGAGGCAGAGAGAGACTGAGAGAGAGAGAGATGAGGACTTAAACGAAAGAGAGGGTTGATGGAGACTTAAACGAACAGAGTTGTGGAAAAGATATGCCCGTAAATCATAAAGATATATAGCCCAAATCACAAATGTTTTTGAAAAAATTTTTAATTTTTTTTTTAACAATCTGCCTTCGACAAACGCAGTTAACTTTTTTTTTGTAGTGCACTCTACGATTTGAATTTTAACAAGTCTTTTGCCATCAAAATCAAGTATGATTGCCTCTGGTGTCTACGACATTCGACAAAACCCCTTCATCTGTTTAGTTTGTGCACATACCTCCATCACTTGTTGAAAAACATAAAAACACGCCAGAGAAATTAAACACGAATACAAATGCACACAGCTGCCAATGGAGTGGGGCTGACTGTATTTTTGAAAAAAAAAAAAAGTATCATATACAATAAGGAAAACTGTCATTTCAGACCTGCTTTGGGCAACGAAAGTCAACACTTCTGTGATTACCTTCACAGCAATTAAAGAAAGAATCTTTGCTACATAAAAGCGATAAAAAAAAAATTCTCTCAAACTATGTACTTTGTTCTGAGCAATTAATCCCACCTCGCCTTCCTGTTTGCCCCACGAACTCTGGGAGTTTAAAATCTTCGCGAGTCCTACAACCTTCATGATTCCAGGAACTCTATCAGAAAATCGGCCGCAGCGGGCCCTGTATTGCTGTATATTGACGTTGTGACTACTACTGTGTATGCACCCTGTGAAGTCTTTGCAACGCGCATTGCTAAAGGTTCAGAGCAATACGCATTGCTAAAGGTTCAGAGCAATACGCATTGTTAAAGGTTCAGAGCAATACGCATTGCTAAAGGTTCACAGCAATACGCATTGTTAAAGGTTCAGAGCAATACGCATTGCTAAAGGTTCAGAGCAATACGCATTGTTAAAGGTTCAGAGCAATACGCACTGCTAAAGGTTCAGAGCAATACGCATTGCTAAAGGTTCAGAGCAATACGCATTGTTAAAAGTTTTCCTTTTGTGTCTGCGATTTCACAGAGAAGTCTTCTTTTCGGTAAAAACTGATGTACTAAATCTAAGGACACTGCACCCTTCATTTGCATTTTAGGAGATTCTGAATATTTTGCCTGCAACGAAACTGACCTTGACCTCTAACGGAGAGCAGCTCTTGTGCGTGAAGAGGGTATGAAAGAGACCCCCCCCCCCCCCCCCCCCCCCCCCCCCCCCCCTAAAATCGTTAAGCCAATGTTTGACAACTCCGAACAGAAAGCCAGCGAGGTCAAAATGTGCCTATACTTTGAATGGACACCGGCTCATCTCTAGTGTTTTCACAGATGGCACTCTAATGATATAGCACCACCTGTCGAAGCTATTCTTAAACGGCTCACGTCCGGATATAGAACAGTAATAAGAATCCCAAGTGTGATTTCGATTTTGTGACAAGTGACGTGCGGGAATACCAGTCCGACTCGGTATGGGTGAACACAACGAGGGTGAGCGAGAGAAACCCGCCTCTCTGTGCGCGCGCGCGTGGTGTATGTATGTATGTGTGTGTGTGTGTGTGTGTGAAAGCGTGGTGGGGGGGGGGCGACATAGCGGGGTCGACGACAGAACGGGACGGCAACATTGCGGGTCGTTTATTGGGTATTTTGAGAGAGAGAGAGAGAGAGAGAGAGAGAGAGGCGGAGAGAGACAGAGAGAGAGAGAGAGAGAGAGCACAAGCGGGGTGACGGCACAATGGGGGGGGGGGGGGGGGGGGCAACATTACGGGTTGGTGACCTGGCATGATGGTGTCTAAACGGGACGGTGGCATAGCGGGTGCCAACCTTTCAAACAGTCCTAAACGGTCAGTTCTCTCTCCCTTCCGATCAAAATTCATACCTTGGGGAGAGGGAGAGAGAGAGAGAGAGAGAGAGAGAGGGGGGGGGGG
>JADBJO010004485.1:30000-35000 GCA_016801955.1 Conus betulinus
TGGGTGGGATCGGTGGGTGGGTGTGGTTTTTGATTTGTAAAATATTGATCCATAGTCATGTTTTTATGGCGACTCTTGGTTTCTCTTTGGAGATCATAAAGTGCTCTTGACTTGACTTGATTTGATAACATTGAGAACCAAATCTGTATGATCGTGCCGAAGATGCTGGCTGTAGACGCTTTTTGTTGAAGGTCTCAAAGAAAAATGGAGCAGTGCCAAAAGTGAAATCAAATGTAGAGAACGTGTCCAAGAAGGTCATGTGGCTGGAGATCCAACGTCAACACGTCTGGAGTCCCGTTTTCCTCCCACCCTTCTGCATCTCCTCCCCCAACCGTCTTATGCCCAGGAACTGTCTGATGATGGGGAGAGAGAGAGAGAGAGAGAGAGAGAGAGAGAGAGAGAGAGAGAGAGAGAGAGAGAGAGAGAGAGAGAGGCTGCTTCCTCGACTCCATTGAAGAGCAGCCCTTCACGTCCTTCCACTCAGCACAGCTGGCTTCTGCCTTCCAGCCTCTCCTCCTTCCACTCAGCACAGCCGGGTTCTGCCTTCCAGCCTCTCCTCCTTCCACTCAGCACAGCCGGGTTCTGCCTTCCAGCCTCTCACCGGATGCGCGCACCCCAGCGGCCAAAAGAAGGAAGCCACCCGTCTGCCCGGGCAGGTGCCTCTCCTCCATGTCCTGTAGGAAAGACGCGCAGTGTAGTCAGAGAATTCCGAGTGACTACTACAGCAAACCAACGTAGACGTTCTAGAACAAGGGAAAAACAAACAGAGCGCAGGGACCTGGGTGTAACTACAGGAACCATCGTTGACGGTTGTAGAACAGGGAAATAAACGGAACGTGGAGACTTAGAGGCGCAAGGCCTTACTGGTGTTCCAGAAACGAGGATCAGGGTCAGAGAAACGTACCTTCACATCTCATTACAACTGTGACAAACATCGAAATAGGAAACGCGTGTGCGCCCGGAATGAAAGCGTTAATGAAAAACTGCAAGAGACAGCATCCACCTACTGCCTTCTCTACCCAAGAACCCCACCCCACCCCACCCCCCACCCCCCCCCCACCCCCATTCCCCATTTCCTCGTCGCCCCTTCCGCTCCAGTCCTTGCTCCCCTTTTGGATAATGATATTGGTGGAATTTTCTACGGACAATGATTATGCTTTGTATTTCCTGCTATTGTTATTATGGATTGTATTTCAGTGTGTGCACTCAATGTAAAATGTTTCATATCTTAAAAAAAAAAAAGTTCTAATTATGTTGCCTTCAAGAAACACAACACAACACAACACACACACAACACACACACACACACACACACACACACGCGCGCGCGCGCGCGCGCGCGCACGCACGCACGCAACGCACGCACGCACGCACGCACGCACGCACGCACGCACGCACGCACGCACGCACGCACGCACGCACGCACACGCACGCACACACACACACACATACAGACAGACATCGCTGGGAAATAGAATGCGATGGACATTTTTTTTTTTTCTTTTTAGTTTCTGATCATTGCAATGGATTAAGTTACTCTGATAAGAAAACATTTTCCATACCTCGTGGAATGTGTGAAAGAAAAAAATGTGACAGAATGATTCCTGTTAAATTTGAGGATGAAGATGGAAAAATAAGCTGTGATCAATACATATGTACCAAATATTGGTACAGAAATGTAACAGACATTTCTATCTGACCTTGCAAATTATATAGACTAGCTTGATGCTAATAAGACAGTATGAAGTGACTTCAATTATGTTTTGAACAACGGATGATATTACATGTGGGGAACCACATAAGATTTTTTTTTTTAAATTTCGTTAGCTTTTATTAGCAACGGTTTCTTTCTTTGTTTCTGTGTTCCTCCCATTCTCTCTTCATTCTTTTTCTTTCTTTTTTTCATCTTCTTTTTTTCTTTCTCTCGTTTTTCCCCCTCATTTTCTGTCTCCCTTCATTCTTTTTCTTTCTTTCTTTCCTTCTATCTTCTCTCTTTCTTTCTTTCTTTCTCTCTGTCTCTGTCTTTCTTTCTCTCTATCTGTCTGTCTATCTGTCTTCCTATCTTTCTTTCTCTCATTCGCCTTTTCTTTGTTTTGCAAGAAACTGAATGAATGTGTCAGCGTACCAAACGCTAGCACATTAATAAACGCAAACACACTATACCAAACACTTGAATTTTAAAGTTCGCATGAGAAGGTTCGTCAGTAATAGAACATACACACTGCATGATGAATGAGAATTGATAAGACACAAAGAAAGTGGAAAAAAAATGTAGGAGTATGGAAGACCACTTTAAAAAAAGATTAATTTTTTTTAATTTCTAAAAAAGGAGGAAAAGATTGGGGACAAAAAACAGAGTGTTGACGTTGAACATTTCAACAGATCGCTGTTATCATACTCTTTTTTTTTTTTAATCTCTAGCGTCTTTTACATTCCAATGATAAAGAATTTTCATGGTATAGAAGGAACCCCTTCACTATTCGGAGACTCTGTTATATCCTTACCACAGAATGTGTGTGTGACGAGGCCATGCTTAGCAACTTCCATTCAGCGTCTTGCTCTGGTCACAGGTTGATTGAAAGGAAGTATAAAATCACCCAGGTCCAGCGAGGTACCTTCTATAGGTAGTTACAAAACTACCTACAGAAGCAAAATTTAGAAAGAGTGTGTGTAACACTGCTCGTCTGTGTCCTTGGCGGTAATCAATCCCCTCTCTTTCTAAATGTTTCATTGTACAGGAAATTTAATGACTGTCTGTTTCAAGTAAGAGATTTTGTTAATTCTGTGAAATCACTTTTCAAACACCATTCACAGGAAAACAGAATTGTAGCTTCTGAACTACAATGGGACTACTGACAAGAAAACAAAAGAAACTGAGATTATATAACTACAATTTAGGTGAGACGAAAAAGATGGATGATTATTTTTGAATCCAAGTAATAAAGATATGAAAATACGCAGCGGACAACTGATTAAGGAAATGGAAATACATATAATCCATGAGTACAAAAGTGCTCAAATTAAATTAAGATTAAAGTCATTTGAAAAAGGAGTCATAAAAAACAAGATGCTTTTTGAATTTGGAAAAAAAAGCAAGGGCATTCGTCAAAACCATGGGCAGACTTATTAAAAGAAAGCAGATAAAAAACACCGATGGAAAAATAATTTTTCAACCAGGAAAAATATTCCCCGAAGTTGGATCATGGCTGCCTTAGAGGCGGGATCAAAAACAGTCATACACACAAAACTCCACTCCCTTTGTTGGGTAGATGGGATTAATACTTGCCTGTCTGCACAGGAAGTGTCCGCAGGAGTATCAGCCTGCGTACACAGAAGAAGAAAGAAGAAGAAGTAGCAGAAAAAATAATGAAAGAACAGGTCAGCTGTCATAGTAATATTTATTCTAGAAAACGACATTTTGATGCAAATTTAGCAACAGAATTTATGAGAGATTTTCCAGTCCCAGCACTTAAGGAAGATGAAAAAAAAAAATCCTGATTTCGGTGCTGATACTACGCATGACGAATTAGCAGTGGCACTGGAGTCTATGAAAAAGGATTCCGCTGCTGCCTCTGGCGGACTGAATACCAGCGTTTAGAATCCTTTGAAGATTGAAAAAAAAAAACCCAGTGCTTGACCATTCTAGGTCAGCGTTGTAATGGGGCAATAGCCCTCTTATTCACCGTTAACCTTATTGACCTTATCCCACAGCCGTCAGTCAGCAGAAATTACACTCATACATAAAGGAAAGCAGCTGTCAAGAACTGAACTCAGCTATGAATGATTTAGTTATCTTACCAACACTTGTATACCGGCTATGAATGATTTAGTTATCTTACCAACACTTGTATACCGGCTATGAATGATTTAGTTATCTTACCAACACTTGTATACCGGCTATGAATGATTTAGTTATCTTACCAACACTTGTATACCGGCTAAAAAGAATTCTGGCAAAATTCTCGGCTAGACATTTATCCAACACCCTCCCAAACATCATTTGTTAAAAAAAAAAAAAAAAAAAAAAAAGTTGGCTTTTTGAAAGGAAGAAGAGTCAGCAACATGATTATGCTTGAAGATAACATATCGACAACCTTCATAATGAGCATAAACCAAGAATTCTTTGAGCAGTTTACTACTGACGAGCTTTTGATTCGATTTCATTGTTCATTGCTTGGTCTTTTAAAAAAAAAACTGGTTTGGGCGAAAATTATTTAAGATGGGTGCAAGTACTATTTTTCAAGATGGAAAGGGAAAGGAGAATAAATTATATGGGTCGGATCTCAGAGACCTTCCCAGTTCTGTCTGGGGTCAAACAAGGCTTCTCTTTCTCTCCGGTGACTTTCTTTACAGCCTTGGAGATGCTTGCAATTAAAATTAGAAATGTTAAAAAAAAATCGAAGGGATTGAATTACCAGTCCCCATTTCTGCTGAAAATATGACGACGTTCTTAAGAATATTGATGATTTAACCCCCTACCCCCACTCTCTTTGTTTTGAATGTTGATGGTTACCCCCCCTCCCCCCACTCTCTTTGTTTTTAATGATGAAATGACGTGCAACAGGCATTATAAATTATTTCATGTTTTAGTGCTCTTTGTAATCTAGAAATATACACTAGGAAAAAAACAACAACAACAATAACAACAACAGAAGATTAAGTGGTTAGGCTCAAACAAAAACAATTCTGAAACACCATCTAGAATATTACCTGGAAATCTACGATCAAATTCTTGGTATCTATCTTTGTAAAGCTTTCCTCACCTCTGTAATGGAAGAAGACAAGGGTAGAAGAATAGAGAACATTGACAGAATTATTGTTCAGGGGTCGACAAAGAAGTCTTAATCTCCAAGGTACACTTAAGAAAAGATTAAAAACTATGCTAAAAAAAAAACCAACTTCGTTGCGTAAGAAAATAATCAAAGAGTAGTCGCACATAGATCGAGCCAGGAAAAAGAGCCTTTTATTTTCCTCTGTGTGTATGTGTGTGTGTGTGTGTG
>JADBJO010004485.1:40000-55000 GCA_016801955.1 Conus betulinus
GAAAAGGCACAGACGCAAGGCGTGGCATGAACGGTCGTACATGGGAAGGGGTGGGGAGGAGCGAGTGACAGGTATGACGTGTGCAGGTACAGGGGACGTGGATGCAGGGTGTGCCATGGGTATGGGTCACGGATGCAGATTGTGACTAGAGTGGTTGGCACAGTGGTTGCGGATGCAGCATAGGACATGGTTGCGGGAATACGTAGAAATAGAAAGTGTGAAAAGGTATACACCGTGAGAAAAGGTAAGGAAAGTAAAATGTAAGGTGAAATCTTTGAGCCTGTTCTTGAGGCTCTGTTATAAGGATACGATGGAGATCAATAGTTGTCAACAGTCAGAGTGGTCATTTTTAATGTCTGATAACCCAAGCACTGTCAGTCAAGTGATCTTCACGTAATATCTTGGATGTATGGTGGGAGGGGAGGGTGCTGAAAAGTAAAGAGAACAATAATGAAAACATTCCCAACAGGCAGCCCCCTCAAAAAACGAAAAAAAAAAATGCTTCAGACAATCTTACACCAGGCAGCTTTGCGCGAACAAAACTTGCACGTGCTTGGGCGTCTAGCAAGCAGAGCAGAGGGGGGGAGAGGACCCATCGACTTCAAAAACGTGTATATGTCTGTGAGAGGCCCAAAGGGAAGAACGGAGGCGCCGCAGACGGCAAAGAATCGCGTCAGCACCCACAGACACTCATGACCAAGACTTCACCTGAAGCAACTGCAACAGAGTCTGCCGCTCGAGGATCGGGCTCTTCAGCCACAGCAGACGCTGCAACTCCACAATGGACTGATCCATGGAGAAACACCATTGTCTCTCGAGACAGACGGATGCCAACATGTATTCGTCTCCACTATGAAGTATTTTCACTAAAAGTAATGCTTATTTATGTATATGTGTGTCGTTCATCTGTCTGAGCCAGCATACATGCAAGTGAACAGTTGAAGGTGCCTGCATGTGTTGGTGTGTGTGTTCTGTGAAGGGTTTTGAGTGTTGTTGATTTCCGAGTTTGAGGATCAGATTCCATCCACTGTTAGCTGAAAATCAAGTGGTTCAAAACAAGGCATCTTTTATTCTATAAACGCCACAGATTGCAAACAAAATATCACACACACACACACACACACACACACACACACACACACACACACACACACACACACACACACACTCACTCACTCACTCACTCACTCACTCACTCTCTCTCTCTCTCTCTCTCTCACACACACACACACACACACACACACACACACACACACACACACACACACACACACACACACACACACGTGTGTGTGTGCATACATATATGTATATCTTTTTTGTTTCTTTTTTTCTTTTTATTTCAAAACGAAAGCTCACCCAAACGACTCAGATGGTCATCATTTTATTTTCATCTGTCTCCAACACAACACGTCGGTACTTGGTCTGACTCTGATCAGGGAAGCCAGCCAGCAGAAAAGGCAGTCAGCACACCAGGAAGGCCGCCAGCAAAGAAAACACACACACTTCCAGGGACACGCTGACCTCCACCAAGTCAGCCCTGACCCCTGACCTCTCCCCTCCATGGAAGAGAAGGCAGTCAGCCTATGGCGGGGTCTGAGGGACAAACGGTCAGTCCACTAGGCAGCTCAGGTCGTCTGTTGTGTAGACATACGACAGGAGGTCGTACAAATTGGGGTCAGTCTGCTGGAGGTGATTCCTGGCCTCCATCTCTGTGCGGCAGTACCGGTCTTCACCGAAACATCTGCAGACAACAGCGAAAACTACCGTAACACATGCACAGTACAGCGATATACACCATAAGCCTGCACAGAATAGCGGTGAGTATCATAAGTCTGCACAGAGTAGTGGTGAGTATCATAAGACTGCACAGAATAGCGGTGGGTATCATAAGAGTGCAGCGATGAGTATCATAAAACTGCACAGAATAGCGGTGAGTATCATAAGACTGCGCAGAATAGCGGTGAGTATCATAAGCCTGCACAGAATAGCGGTGAGTATCATAAGTCTGCACAGAGTAGTGGTGAGTATCATAAGACTGCACAGAATAGCGGTGAGTATCATAAGTCTGCACAGAGTAGTGGTGAGTATCATAAGACTGCACAGAATAGCGCTGAGTATCATAAGACTGCTCAGAGTAGCGGTGAGTATCATAAGACTGTGCAGAGTAGTGATGAGTATCATAAGACTGCTCAGAGTAGTGGTGAGTATCATAAGACTGCTCAGAGTAGCAGTGAGTATCATAAGACTGCGCAGAGTAGCGGTGAGTATCATAAGACTGCGCAGAGTAGCAGTGAGTATCATAATACTGCTCAGAGTAGCGGTGAGTATCATAAGATTGCAAAGAGTAGCGGTGAGTAGCATAAGACTGCTCAGAGTAGTGGTGAGTATCATAAGACTACACAGAGTAGCGGTGAATATCATAAGACTGCTCAGAGTAGTGGTGAGTATCATAGGACTGCTCAGAGTAGCGGTGAGTATCATAAGACTGCACAGAGTAGCGGTGGGTATCATAAAACTGCTCAGAGTAGTGGTGAGTATCATAAAACTGCTCAGAGTAGTGGTGAGTATCATAAGACTGCTCAGAGTAGCAGTGAGTGTCATAAGACTGCACAGAATAGCGGTGAGTATTACAAGACCGCATAGAGTAGTGGTGAGTATCATAAGACTGCTCAGAGTAGCGGTGAGTATCATAAGACCGCACAGAATAGCGAAGAGTATCATAACACTGCAGAAAAGCGGTGAATATCATAAGACTGCACAGAGAATAGGTGAATATCACGAGACTGCACAGAAGAGTGGTGAATACCACACGGCTGCACGGACTAGTGGTGAGTATCATAAGACTGCACAGAGTGGCGGTGACTATTATAAGACTGCAGAGAATAGCGGTGAGTATCAGAAGACTGCAGAGAATAGCGGTGAGTACCATAAGACTGCAGAGAATAGCGGTGAGTATAATAAGATTGCAGAGAATAGCAGTCAGTGTCATAATACTGTACAGAGGGTGGTGAGTATTATAAGACTGCACGGACCAGCGTTGAGTATCGTAAGACTGCATAGAACAGCGGCGAGTATCATGAAACTGCACAAAATAGCGGTCAGTTACCTACCATAACATCATTGTTGACTCACAAAGGTAAAGGAGTAAATATGTAATCATGCTGTTTTTGCTGTCTCTCTCTGTGTCTCTGTCTCTCTCTGTCTGTCTGTCTGTCTGTCTGTCTGTCTGTCTGTCTGTCTCTCTCTCTCTCTCTCTCTCTCTCTCTCTCTCTGCGTGCGTGCGTGCTTGCGTGCTCTGTCTGTGTGTGTGTGTGTGTGTGTGTGTGTGTGTGTGTGTGTGTGTGTGTGTGTGTGTGTGTGTGTGCGTGTGTGTGTCTGCATAGTAACGTTTAACATTGGCATTTTAGCAGCAATTATATATGTAGGCCACAACAGAACAATTAATTGTAACAAGACCTTTCCAGTCGTCTGCTACATGAAGGTATCAACGACTAGAAATGGCTGTAAATTGGTGAATAACATTTTCAACAACATTTTCAATGGTGTAAAATTGCCATTTTTTTCACATTCTCTCATCGTTTACAATTAATCTCTTAAACACATTGATGAAAGAAACATTACGTTATACGATGTGCAGGTATTGTAACAAATGCTGTTACATATTCAGATTTGGTCTTTCAAGATGATTTATACCAAGCAACAGAACAATTACACACAAATGTCTTCCTGATATAGAATTAATGTAAGCCAAGTTTTCTATATTTCTTGTCAAACATAACTTAATCAAACTGTACTGGTCTAACACTCAAGGTGAATTAAGCAGGTGAAACCATCTCGAAGCAGAAAGAGATGTTTTTGTTTCAAACACAATGAGAGTACATCATCGATTTCATGTTGTTGACAAAATGACAGAAAATAACTAGTCTTTTCCTGGTTTTGCTAAAGCTTCCAATTAGGTGTGTGCCCAATCGTCTGGGACATAGCCTTTATCAAAACTTTCCTGACACAGACTGAAGAGATGGGCTCTGTCTTCTTCTGAGTGCTGTTTGATATCTGCATACCGTACTTTGTCCGGACCTGGAGCACTATCCTTAGTACATCTAGCTATTGCGTCATCTAGTGCAGCTATCGTAGTTTCGTCATCAATGCCAGTCTGAGCTAGATGTTGGTTTAAGTCGGTCAAATATTTCTCCTTTACCTCCAAATTTCTTTGATCACTCTGTTCTGTGAAATGTTTAAATAGAGCCGACCCTTTCTCCACACTTGCCTGGAGTTTTGTGGTCCCATCAGCGTCTAAGATATCTGGGGTTGCGTTTTTCTTTCTCTTTTGGTGTTTTCCTTCCATGTGATTAAGGAGTAGAAGATGTTACAAAACTGGCATTTTTTTCACATTCTGATCGTTTGTCATTAATCTGTTATACACATTGATAAAGAAATATTGTACGATACGACATGCAGGTATTGTAACAAATGTTGTATGATATCGAGATTTGGTCTTTCAAGGATTTATACCAAGCAGCAGAGCAATTAATAAATAATGTCTTACTAAACATAAAGCTGTCGTAAACCAAAGATCAACTTTTTCTTATTAAGAGATAACTAATTAAACTACACGGTTCTATCTCTCAAGGTAAATTAATCAACTGAAACCGTATCAAAGCAGAAAAGATATCGTTCAAATACTGAGAGAAATCATCTTTGATGTTTCGCTAGGAATGAGAGTTACCTGCGGGGAAATCCGGTAAGAGGCCGTCAAGTGAAACAAAGACTTCATGCGTGGTACGTAGTAGGAAGAAACTGTAGGGAGAGCTTGACAGCTGAAGATCTTCAGAGAAGAAACCTCCTCCCTCAAGACAAGTGTTTCGCCACCCAAAGTTATGTCATAAGCTATCATTAATGACGCTACACATTCGTATACCACAGCCCTTGACTCAGCCATCAATTAGCTGAGGGATAGAACTGGGGAAGAGAGAACTTGAAGCAAAGCACCTGCGGAAAGAGGTAACACTTTTACGCCTGCAATGAGCCAGATCTGCGTGCACAGACCTCCACTTTCCCTCCCCCGTCCTCCCAATTCCACTCCCCTCAACCACCCTTTTTTCCACTCTAAGTTGGAGGAACAGAGACACGGTGAGAGGGGACGGGGCTGAGGGCAGGAGAGAGGGGAGGGAAGGATTGAACCCTGAGTGAGAATGCTCAGTAACGGTGTGGAAGAAGGAAGCTACTGTTTCAGGAGAGAGAGAGAGAGAGAGAGAGTGTGTGTGTGTGTGTGTGTGTGTGTGTGTGTGTGTGTGTGTGTGTGTTCGGAGGGTTGGCAGGGTGGAAAGAGAGTTTCTGTGGGAGGCTAGTGACGATGAGCTGAGGGATAGATATGGGGGAAAGATACATTTGGGCTAGGGGAAGTGTAGGCGTGTGTGTGTGTGTGTGTGTGTGTGTGTGTGTGTGTGTGTGTGTGTGTGTGTGTGTGTGTGTGCGCGCGCGCGTGGCGCACGCGTGCACCAGCCCACAATTCTTGTGTCAAACCATGTACACTTCCACACACATACACTGGTCTAATCTGACTCCACATACACGCAGGACAGACCTACGTGAAAAGTATTGCAAAAAAACAACAACAAACGAATGGAACAGTGAAAGTATTGCATCAATATCTAGCATGGTATAGCATGTGACAAAAGGAAGAGGCAGAGAGACAGACACACAGAAAGTCAGGGAGAGATCTCACTCGTTCATGCCGCCGGGGGTGCCCTGCTGGTTGACCAAGAAAAACGCTCCGGTGGCCTCGCCAAAATACTCGGCAGCATTGGCCATGGAGTACGAGTCTGATCTCCATAGTGAATGTGCACGGGCGTTGGCGAAAGCGTCATCCCTCTGCACGCAGCGAAGACCAGCACAATGGAAACGACCTATAGGATACTTCGCGTACAGAAGATATCAATTTGGGCGTGAAATATTCATCCAGATGTTTTGTGTTTGTTTGTTTGCTTGTTACTGTGCATGTTTGTTTCCCACTGTTTCTATACTTGCTGATGGCGGAAGTTAACGCATGAAAATGACTTTTGTTAACATCTCTCTCTCTCTCTCTCTCTCTCTCTCTCTCTCTCTCTCTCTCTCTCTCTCTCTCTCTCTCTCTTTTCTGTGCATAAGTTGGTGAAGCGCTTCCAGCTTGTCGTTTGACTTAGTTTTCAAGCGCATAATGGACTGACATTATCACCTTAATTTGTCTTATCATGTCTATCGTCAGTGTTTACACCCCCTTCAAATTGGGCTTTGGTCTTAATAAAATTCTGTTTTGCTCTCTCTCTCCCTCTATCTGTCTGTCTGTCTGTCTGTCTGTCTGTCTGTCTCTCTCTCTCTCTCTCTCTCTCTCTCTCTCTCTCTCTCTCTCTCTCAGAATGCAGTCCCAGCTGGCGAAATGTTGACAGTCACTGACAGAAACTAAGCCAGTGAAGAGAATTGTTATATACCTGACCCTCTACCGCTTTGCAGAAACTACCATGCCGGAGGTAGCTTCATGTTTCCCCTGATTTGTGGAGGGTCTCTGCCCGTATCTCCGAAATTCATGGATGGACATGTGACAAAGATAACCATACATACACAGACATTGATACCGCACGAACGTCTGCACGGAGTTATGCTGGCATTGCTTCTAGTCTAATTGTACGCTTTCCATGTTTGTGATACTGCTGTGATTGTACTTTAGACCAGGACATTCATGCGAATTGAGTGCCAGTGGATGTTATGCCTGGTAGGTAAGTAAGGTAAGGTAAGGTAAGGCAAGGCAAGGCAAGGCAAGGCAAGGCAAGGCAAGGCAAGGTAAGGTAAGGTAAGGTAAGGTAAGGTAAGGTAAGGTTGCGTTGCGTCGACATGTTGCTTATAGCCCAGCCGACAGCAAAGGGCCATATCAGGGCTGTCACCAGGTTGAAGTCAACTCATCAGTCGTATAAAAAAAAATCCACTCATTCACACGGAGCACCTTCTTTTCTGACAGGAGCTCACAAGAACCAACCCTGAAGGATGAGTACTGTAAATTTGTTGAAATGCAAGAGGACATTCGAGTCAAAGACATACGGAAGGGGGAAGAAGTCACAATTTGTAAACCGAACTTCCAATCAGCAGAACTAAAATGTGTGTGAAAAGGGTTGACAACCTAGGGACAAAACATCGATGACCTGGTAGGATCTTCTACAATGACCTGGTAGGATCTTCTACAATGACCTGGTAAGATCTTCTACAATGACCTGGTAGGATATTCTACAATGACCTGGTAGGATCTTCTACGATGACCTTGTAGGATCTTCTACAAGACGTGTCCAGGACGGGGAGAAATCGTGATTGTATTGCTTAAGTGAACAAAGTCGATGGATTAGTCAGGCTTGACAGACCAAGGATATCTCTGCACTCATACATGCATATGCACACTCATGCACCCACCAACCACTCACCTCTCTCTGGGAATGAGATTTCACGCATTCGCTTCTTTCCTAACATGACTGAGAACAAGAAATACAGTTTCTACGCTACTTATAATTACACGTGAAAAACCCAAATACCCAAAAGGAATAATCAATCATAAGAGATCAATACTTCCTAATCGCGGGTTTTGAAACTACAAGGCTTCTCACCTGGCAAGTTTCTGCACACACACACACACACACACACACACACACACACACACACACACACACACCACAACCACAGTTCTCGAACAAGACACTCCAGTTTTCTTCAGCACTGAATGATGGTGACGCCATTGGTAATCTGGCACCAGCTTCCAGGACTAGGTCTCCATGGTCGTCTCTGGGGACTCAACGTAGAAATCTTCTTCTTGGTCTTCTTCACCCACCTCTGGGTGTCGAACTCAGGCTTTCTTTCTCCGCTTGTCTTTTACGCCTAAGCACTTGCTGTCACTTCTGCCGCCCAGACCACGTCTCCATCCACCCTATCTGACTTGCTCACTCTTATATCTTTCTTTCTTTGTTCTATCCTGTTGTTTTTCTCGTTCTTCATTCAGTTTATGTAGGGGTGGAAACAAAGGATGACCCTTTGGGCCATGCCTTTTGTTCATGTTGCTTCTCTGCCATCTTGTTCACAAGTACACTGAATTCCCCTCCATCTACATTCCTCCACACATCAGCATTTACACACATACCTACAAAACAGCTAAGCAAACAACCACTTCAAATGGACATCGTAAATTCCCACCGACTTCCGGGGCCACACAGTAATTATCCTATAGAAGCTATGACAACGACGTCCAGACACATTCAACTAGCCTGACAAACCGTCAACACAGCAATACCTACTGAGCGAGCCCAAGACTCCTGTTCTTCAAGGTCTGGTTCCAGAGCAACTTGACATGATTGGGCCTTCAGCGCCCACTTGATGCAGTTCGACCTACTTCTCCACGGCATTCTTGTCGTCTAAAGTGCTTGAGGCCCTTTGTGAGAGGTTTTGCTCCCTTGACAACATGATTGAATCTTTTCTGGGATACCTCTACATGAGAATGAACCCCGCAAAGATTTTACAAGATTAGCTAGAGATGTAGGGACTAATAAACTGGAGCTGACAGCTGACCTTCGGCTTGAACTGCTTCACAGGCACGACGGAAAAAAAACTCATCATCATCGGGAGATGAGCCATTCTTGAAAGTTTAGGAAACCGTGCTTTGTTGTGAATGCAAATGATACAGTTATAAAAAGAAAAAAAAGAAAAAAATAAAGGAAGAAGAAATAACGGCAAAAAAGTGGGAAAGAATCGGAGGTTGGAGGACCACAAAAAAACATGAAGTATCAATGTTTTCAATTTGTATGATTTATTTCACTCATGAGTGAGGGACATGAAGAGAAATAAAAGAGCTTCAATAGTCTACGATCGTGATAGTCTTTAAAGGCAAGAAGTGTTATTTTCTAGATTTCCGGCAAGCTTGAAGCCAGGACTAAATGTTTATAGAATATATGTGCAGTCGAAATCCTTTCACATACGTCTTGAAAGTAACGGCGTAGATTATTTTTGACTGTTGTGCATGTATTCACACTCCATCAGTTGTCGTCATGGAGGTCCACTATGTTGATCTTATTGCTTCTGGAGCCATTCAGTAACACTGGGACATTTCTCTAAAGCAGATAGAGTGTTCCGTTCTGACCCAGGCGAGGATTTGGCTCTGGCTTCCTTAACCACTGTCTTTACTTCATTCCGAGCGGTGGCTTGTCAATGAATTTCTGTTTATCTCTGGCTCTTCGGGTCATACCAAGTGTCGAAATTTTAAGTGATGCTCTGCTCTGAGAATTAAGTATGTTTTCCTAAGAAGCTGTTACAGGGTTTCCATGTCCACCGTGAGAGATTCTTTGATGAGAACACTGTGTTGTGCTTTCAGGGATTTGCAGAGCTTCTCCGACCCACTCTCGTAAGATTCTGATGCAGCCTGCCTCTTTCTGTCAGACCTTTGTTCTGTTCACTGCGTCTTGATTTTTTAGGAGTCTTCATCATGGCTGTTTCACTCTACAGGTTCCGTGTAAAATGTCTCCAAATAAGGCTGGTTTGCGCTCCGGTGTGTTCTTTCCTGTCAGTGCATCCTGTTTGGAGGCTATTTTTTCCCCCAACTGATTTGTTCCTCTCCTCTTTAGTCCATACAGATGACAGTTTGAGTTTCTGGCGTTTGGCGTCAACAATTCGAACAAAGCCCGCGTTTGAATCCGCGCAAATGTTCCTAGCACTGAGGTTTGAATCCTGGCCAAGGAGTGCCCATGTCTTGTCTCTTGGCGCAGTGCGCTGCCGTTCAATCATCGAAGTCTTCATGCAATCCTTTATGTTCTGTGGATCGTCATGCTTCATGCCGTGCTCGGTGGGAAATTCCACCCCGCAGACACATGGGCATCCCACTTCAGTACTCAGGGCCAAAATGTAAATTTCTACCCGTGATTGGGTTGAAGTCAAGACATTCAAAATTCTCTCCCTTTCAGTGACTTTTAGGAGCGTCTTTGGTTTTTGGTACTATTAACAAGCTGAACAGAGGCAAGGTAGGAAGCCAGCCAACGAACGAAATAAGTCTGGTGTTCCCCAATCGCGTCCGGTCTTTCCCGGACGTAGTCTGGTCTATTTCCGGAACTCAGTGGTTTAGCCATGTGTTAGCAGGAAGACAACTGTAGAAGAGCTTGACAGCAGAAGGTCTTCAGACAAGAGAGATCCACCTCCTCGTCCCTTTAGAGGAGAGTTTCGGCTTTGAACTCCTTACACAAAAGGGGGCCGGTAGGCATTCATGACGCCTGAATAACTTTCTCTTGTCAGAAATACTTTTTTGGCGCAGTCGGGATTCGAACCTGAAAACTCTAGAGGATTGGCATTTCAGGGTGTACCTTTTGCTTAGGTCCATCGCTTGACTGTTTTGTAGGTATCGCTGGCATCCTCTTATTCTGTCGCCTCTTGTACCAGCATGGCCCTCTTTGTGTTGCCGTTGCCTTTTCACCGCCTTTCATTTCTGTTGATGGCAGTCCCTTCTTGCTGGTGTCTGTGGGTCTTTCGCTTGCACGGGATTGCTCTCGTAACCTTGCTTTCTAAGTCCGCAAGCGTGGCTGATAACCTTATTTCGTCCATTTTGTACCTCAGTGGTGGGTTTCATGGGGTCACTACAGCCTTCCCTGGTGATAATAGAGCGCAATATCAGTAGACTAGATGGGGCACCAAGCCATTTTCTTGCCTGCTTGTTGATTTTAGCCTCCGTTGATTCCACCGTGCTAGTGCTGATACTGTATGTGAACATGATATTATATGTGAACAGAGGCCAGAGCTTCTTCTGAATTAGCATGAGCTGCAGGCACCAGACTTTACTTTTGCCAAGGAAACCACATTAGTCTTTTGCCTGCATGCTTTTCCCCCTTCCATTAGTTTAGTTTCGTTCCCCATAAGCTATTCATTCAAAGCCATCATACCAAGTTCCAAGGTTCTTGACTGGTTCTTCTGTGACTGTTGGAGTAGCTTGGTTTCCTACCTTAAACGTGACTGTTTTAGCTTTCCCAGTTAGAAATTCGTGATTACTTTGCTTTGACTGGATGAGGGGACTCATTCGTCTAACTAGTTCGGCACCTCGCCTCTTTCACTTTCTTTGGTGAAAGTGGTCGTAGTGTCATCCTTGAAGGCTCTTACTGGGCCTTTACAGCTCAAAGCTGCCTTCAAGATTCCCTCAACTGCTTACAACAACGATATTAGAGATATTTTTCACAACCAGTTGCCATGCCAACTTTGAGATTAATCAGTCTGCTGTGCATTTTTGTGTGTGTGTTGTGAACCTCACTGACAAACCATGACAATAGTTTTTCGGTGTTTATTCGGGATATCTATATATTTCAAGCGCAGTTAAATCGTCTCGTGTGGGATTGATACATTTGTATTTGTCAGATCGAGCCATACCATGCCAAGACTGTTTTCTCTGCTTTAATACTTTGGATTGCTTCCTATATAATTGTGGCAAGTACCAAACAGCTAACAACTCATGGGATGTGCAATCTTTCTGAACAGACACATAGTCATTTTATGTGATGGTTTTACTCATATATGCTGCCATGACATAGAAGATTTCCTCCACAGTGATAATTTATATTAGTAGATTCCACTCGAGTTCTGCTCTTTTTGTATGTACGCCCCCGTCAGCTCCCGTCAGCCATTATCCTCAGGTTGCTCGCCTTTAAGTTCTTCCATGCTGATGTTATCAGTTTCTGGAGCCACTCGAGGATATTGGGATATTCTCTATACAGCAGACAATTTTCTGTCAGTTTCAGATGATGAGTTGGCTCTGCCTTTCTAAACCATTTTCTGTATCTTCTTCAGTGTTAGTGCGTTGGTGGATCGTTCTTAAATTTTTGTCTGGTGCTGCAGGCCATACCAAGCCCTGGATTTCGCTCTGAGGATCGCATGGTTTTCCTGATATGTTGTTTAAAAGTTGCTTTGTCCTTTGTGGGTGCACCAGATTAAAGTCTCACAGATAAATTCATAGCGAGCAGAAGGGGGTCTATCACAGAGTACTCTTTTGTTTATCTCTTTTTTTCTTCCTCCTCCTGCTCACTGATTCTGTTTTACTGAGGATGCTGCGTTTTGTTATCAGCTTTTCCCAGAGTTTGTTTTTCCAGCTCTGTAGTTTTCAGATTCTGAAGCAAGTCATCTGTGTTTTGAAATTCCTCTTTCTTTTCCGGATATTAAGCGTCTCTTGCTGGCGTCTTGTCCTTAAAACAATGCCTCTACAACAGTTATATATGTGTGGCTCTTTGTATTTCAGCTAATTGTTATGTCATAAATTGTCGTAGGTAAGTATCCCTATTGACGTTGCTGCGTTTTTATGATGTTTCACAGCAAGACTTCCTTTTTTTATGTGGTGACAGCCCTAAAAGCCAACCCCCAAACCCCCAATCCCCCACCCCTACCCCCACTTCCCTCCTACCGCCCTTGAAGCTGAGCTACAAATCGACAAATCTAAACAGCTTTCCTTCTGCCTCACCATTCTTTTCATGGTTGCGTCAAAGCCGTGGCCATCTATGGCATGGGCAAACTCATGGACGGCGATGTTGTCGTGGTTGTTGTAAGGGTCGTTGACACACAGGACGTTCTCCTCCACGACCGCGGCCAGTGTGTCTGTGGCTCCTGACATCGAGTCCCATTTCCTGCCGTCAAAGGTGCAGGTGACGGAGCAGGAGCCGTCACAACGACCTGGGGACAATGGGGAAGTCAGCTAGCGATGGAGTCTTTCATGTCATAACGATCTGGGGACAATATGAGGTCACCTTGGGATGGAGTCTTTCATGTCATAACGATCTGGGGACAATATGAAGTCACCTTGGGATGGAGTCTTTCATGTCATAGCGATCTGGGGACAATATGAGGTCACCTTGGGACGGAGTCTTCTATGTTATACCGACCTGGGGACAATATGACGTCAGCTAGGGATGGAGTCTTTCATGTCACCACAGCCTAGGGACAATGGGAAGTCAGCTGAGGATGGAGTTCTTCAACGACCTGCTGACAGTATGAGGTCAGGTAGGGATTGAGTTTTTTTTTATGTCGTAACGGCCTGGGGACAATATGACGCCAGGTAGGGATGGAGTCTTCCATGTCATAACGGCCAGGGAACAACATGACGACAGCTAGGGATGGAGTCTTTTATGTCGTAACGGCCTGGGGACAATATGACGTCAGCTTGGGATAGAGTCTTTCATGTCGTAACGACCTGGGGACAGTATGACGTCAGCTAGGGGTAGAGTCTTTCGTGTCATAAAGACCTGGGGACAATGTGAAGTGAACACAATATTCTTACTTGAAAAAAAAAAAACACACAAATTAAAAAAAAAACTCACCCTGACACTCGGGGGTATCTCTCAAGTAAGCATATTCGGGAAAGATGGTCAGTTTTTCTTCTTTACGGAAAATTCCCACGCCTGTATTGCTAGCAGCCATGTTGCTGAAGATCTGAGGAGGTGAGTATCTCAGCATCTTGTATATGTCCTCTGCCACCTGCAGGAGAGAGGTACAAGTATAAAAAGGGGGAAGGTGTATGTGTTCCTAACGGAATTTCGGTGGCTTTGATAAGCGTTAGGTTTTAGTATCCAATCACACCCGTACTTGTGAAAAAGACAAGTCGTGTTGTATAGTGAAAACACGATTAAACGTCAACAGAACTAGCAGAAGGGGAGGAGTGAGTGAGCTGGTTGGAAATGGACTGGTTACTTTTCTATAACTTTTTCTCTTGACACATTTACATACAGCTTACCTTGACGTTAGTTCGGTATTCAGTTACTACTGTCACCCGAGTAGCAGGGTGGACAGAGTTATCTTTCGTTCATAGCATATGATAACTACATGCAGAGAACATCATACCAGTGGTCATGACGTTCTGCTGAATGACTGTTTGCTTGTTTCTTCACGCTTTGTCAGTCAGACACTAGTATAAGTGCATCTAAGAACAGATTAACATCGTGCTAACAAAGACAACCGTGATGGTTTATATTACTGTCGTCGTTTTAAAGAAGGAAAAAACAACAGATGCAATGTACGTAACCACTTAATGCAAATCCTCACCAAAAAAAAAAAAGAGATGGTTCATAATGGAATTTGTTACCGGAAGACTCTCCAAACAGGTGCTTTGTATGGATCTTCACGTGTCAGTTAGTATCCTGCATTGTTACCTCTTTGATAGCAGTCATGGACGCCAGAGGAGTGCCGATGACTTTGATGTATTCCCCTGAAGGTCTGTAGCCATGCACCACACTTCCATCTCTACCCACATAGGCCTCCTTGAACCCCGCAGGGTAGCTGCCACGGTGGGAGGGCAGAGCCCTCAGGAACGCTCGGTCTGCTTCGCTGCACAAAGGTGGGGGATAGAGTATCACTTTTCGTAGCTTTAACAATGCAGAAAAGACGAAATAGACTGTCATTTTTTCCATTTACAATGCAGAAAGGGAGGTTTGAAATGTGACTTGCCCCCTTCACAACGTCGACGTATGGTAGCAACTCCCCACTGTTTTTCCTTTCATATTGCAGAAACGTAGGGGCATGGTCTCACTTTTGCCATTCCATGGCAAAAAGGGGTACAAGATTTCACATCTTATCATCAACATGTGGAAATGGTTGGTACAGAATCTCACTTTTAAATCTCTACAGTGGAGATGGCGGGGACAGAATCTCTTTTTCCCCATCACAGTGAGGGAAACGTGGGGATGGAATATCACTTTTTGCATAAGAGTGCAGGAAGATGGGGGAAAATGTCACTTCTTACCAAAATGCAAACAGATGGAGATAGAATAGTACATCTGCAATCAAAATTAGATGAAGGAAGACTGCATTGCATTGAAGTTTTGTTTTCAAAGCTCTAAAGTCTTGGCATAGCATTACTTTTGCTTTGTTCTGTTCTATTTTATTTTAGTGAAAGATGCCAATTTCTCATGTCGACCTCTTGTCATTGATTGACTTTTTAAATTGTTGGAGAACCGGGCGTAGACAATGGTTTGAACGTAT
>JADBJO010004485.1:62500-95000 GCA_016801955.1 Conus betulinus
AAATCAAAAGAATCTGCTGTAATTGCTTGATGTCACCATCTGATTGGTTTGGCAGACACAAGTTTTGATTATATTATTGTTTCAAGATGACTACAGTCCTCAGTTCGGTACACATCCTTTTTTTGACCAAATTTTAAACAAGTTTTCAACTCAGACATTTGTCTGTTGTATTGATCTGTATCACATTCAGTAGGTCATTCGTAAACTAAAGCCGAAAGATTTTGAATTTAGAGACAATCCACATCATACGTTTATTTTGTAAGTATGTGACATTTCATCTTTTTCACCTAAACATTGAAAGATTTTTCAAAATTTAACTTTAAACCTGATTTCTTCAAATTCTCCCAAACTACTGAATAGGTTTTTTTTGTATGACCTTCTGTCCGCCTCCAATGTGAAAGACTTGCTATTGGTAAAACTGGCTTATTTAGATTATGTATCTGTTATTTGTATTTCCCAGATTTCTTCTTCGTCACTGATTTTGCATGCCAATGGTTCTGCACCTATAGAAAATAAGTAGGGCAAAGTTGGGTCGCGTTGCTGACATTCCCTGACTATTGTGAAGCTTCCTGAAATGGGTCCATTCACAATCACATAAGCCCTGATGTCAGAATAGAAAAGTGTGTATCCATTTCACTCTATCCTAACCCAAAGCAAGTGCACTCAAATCTTTTTCCATATGATTCGACTCAACGGACTTTAAGGCCTTTTCAAAGTCAATAGAAACTGATAGACTCTAAGTAGTTCATCAAATGATACGAAAGTCGTATGTAATCTTGAGTGTACTTTCTTGGCAGAAATCCTCTTTGATCCTCATGGATTAATATATATTGGCTATTGTTGTTTTCCTCTATTGACAATAAACGTCGATCTAACTTCATACATAGCATTCAGAAGTGAAATCGGCCTCCAGTTTCTCAGATATGCCCTAGATTAACTTAGTTTGTCTTATTTCCTTGTTTTTGTTTGTTGTTATGTGGTAAAGGTTCAAGTTAATCTGATATGAAATGGACAATGTTAACTGTTGTCTACTTTTTTTTTGTTTTGTTTTGTTTGTCTTTGTATCCCATTCTTCAGTCTTTGTTCCAGAAAGACCTTTATACCGATTGTCTCTGGCTACAATTTACAACTCGGCACATAATACAATAGCAAAACGAAACTTAACTCGTGATCAATTCTTTTTTCTCATCGAGCCTAGAATCGTATTCAATTATCCAGGACGATCATTACAAGGCCAAGGTTACTTTGCGGCAGTTTCTCATTTCACTCGAAGGTAGAAGTTTGCAAACTGAATGTTCGTCCCGATACGAACGGGCCTCAAGGACGACATTATAGATAGAAGATCACCGTTTATCATGGATGGTCTGTGCCGACATTTACCAACTGGGTTTTACTGGAAGTTGCTGGTCGGTTCATTTTTTTTAGCTTTAGTTGGGTATTTGAGTTCAACGCTGCACGACAGTTTAAGGGAGTACAAGAGTATTGCTGTGTCATGGTTTATGGTGTAACGACAATGGTGTGTTAGGGATTATGGAAAATGTTCTTCTGTCTTCACATGTCTCCACTGACGATGGTACTGTAATTTTCGGTTTATACGAAACAAGTTTCATATTTTGTTTATAAGTGGATGCGTTAGTTTGACGTGGTTGTGCATTTTATAGCACTTTAAACATGATAAATCCCACGTGTATAGACATGTGGAAAAAAGGTCCAAAGGAATAGAATAGAACAAAACAAAGATGCCATCATCTATGGTGCAGTGCTTAGCATAGCAGGTGGAGAGCTGGTAGATCGTGGGTCCAAATTGCGTCAAAGGTCTATTTTCACAGAATATCTTACCCCTTGTCACATCCAGCGTTGTTAAAGGCTTTGGGAGATGTGTGTGTGTGTGTGTGTGTGTGTGTGTGTGTGTGTGTGTGTGTGTGTGTGTGTGTGTGTGTGTGTGTGAAATGGGCCTGGAACGCATTATGACTGTCATTCCTTCAGTCGATGAATGAGTCTCAGGGTGTGCTCCTAAATTTGCCAGCTAACATCACATGTATCTGCAGCTCTCTGAACCCGTTTCAAACAGTAATCAATCATGACAGAAAGCGCAGAGTATAGCACTGTCCAATACTGTTGGACCAAGATTAAATTGCAAGGCATGGCAACATTGTTGTATCCCTTCTTATGCATTACTCGAGGTGATCGGGGCGGGGCGGGGAAGGGAAGGGGGGAGGTCAAGCTGCAGCAGGACGAGTCTGATTGCGGCTATTAGGTGATCGGGAAGAAATACACACACACATACACACGCACGCGCGCACGCGCGCACGCACGCACACACACACACACACACACACACACACACACACACACACATTCAAAAGAAAACTCACCCGAACACAAATGCTCACTCTTTTATTTTCACCAGTCTCCAACACAAAGAAAGATGTCAGAAGCCGACCTGATTCTGACCAGGAACGCCAATCATCAGAGCAGAGAAGGCGGTCAGCACACAAGGAAGGCCGCCAGCAAAGAAAACACGCACACACTTCCAAGGACACGCTGACCTCCACCAAGTCAGCCCTGACCCCCGACCTCTCTCCTCCATGGAAGACAAGGCAGTCAGCCTATGGTGGAGTCTGAGGGGCAGATGGTCAGTCCACTGGTCTCCAAAGGATGCCGGTCGGTGTAGACATACGAAAGAAGGTCGTACAACTTGGGGTCAATCAGCTGGATGTGATATCTCGTCTCGTACTCTGTACGCAAAAGTGTCCACGTCCAAAAACACCTGTACAAAACAACGGTGACTACCGTAATATGTAACACCTGTACAAAATAGCAGTAACTACCGTAATACCTGAAAACAACTGTGGTAAATACAGAATAGCGGAAACTACCATATTGCGTGAACAGTAGTGTGTTAACGACTGTAATATCTATGCAGATAGCCGTAGCTGCCGTAACACCTGAAAAGAATAGCAGTAACCACTATAACACATGCAGCTATGACTATTACAAAACGTGAACACATTACGCAAACTACCAGGACACCTCACAGAATAACAGTAGTTACGGCGACACATACAGTGAATGAGAGTAATTACCGTAACACCTGCAGAGAATAGCCGTAAGATCTTACAAAATAGCGGTAACTCCTGCACCATCTGTGCAGCAGAATAGAAAAAACACCGTCATACACTGTAATACCCGTACAGCATAGCAGTAACTACTGTACTACTGATGCCGATTAGCAGTGGCTACTGTATATCTCTACACAATAGTGTTAACTACAGTTAGTCCTATACAGAATGCGATAAATACTGTAATGCCATAGAGAATAGAAGCGTGTGTCGTAACTCTGTACAGACTTTTTGCAGCACCTTACACAACAGCAATGGCTACCCAAAAATATGCACAGAAGAATTTGCGTACTGTATCATCTGTGTGTAATTGTGGTGGACACTTGAACATCTGTACAGAACAGCAGTGAATAGTGTAACGTCTGCACAGAGTAGCTGTCAGTACTGTTACGCCTGTGCAGCAAAGCAATGAGTATTGTGAAACCTGCGCAGACTGGCAACTAGTACTGCAACACCTGCGCATGATAGTGAAGAGTACTGGAACATCTACACAGAATAATGGGGTCAACTGTAACACCTTTACAAAATGTTGATGGGTATTACAACACCTGCACATAATACTGGTGAGGACTTTGAAATGTGTACAGGATAGTCATTACTACACTGTAACACCTACACAGAGTGGCAGTGAGCAGCACAGGACAATGGCGAATATCATTACATCTTACTCTCATTGATCTTGACGTAACTCGGCGAATCCAGATAATAAAGGGAAAAAAATGTTGAACATTCTCTGGGAACTGATGAAAGGGAAACAACTAAGCTCTCCTGTGGTGAAAATCGGGTTGTTACCCAGTTTGCTCACTTGATTTGTGTGTAAATTGCACGTACTTCGGAAAGAAGAAAGTGAAAAGTTGACAGGACCGCCCTTGTATAGAAGAACTGTCTGGTCGTGTGGACAGATCGAAGACCAGTCCATAGTTTCTTTCTAAATGGGACTGGTTCACGCACCATGTTGTTAGACAGATTGTGATGACAAGACGATCAACAGCTTGTTGCTGTAACTGAACGAGATTTTGTCACAGGAAAAGAAAACACACCTTAGGCCTTACAAAAAGACTGCCCGTTGGCTCTCCATTCAGATGGATCGCTGTCATGAATCAGTCACAGGAGAAAACATAATTATTCCCGTATCTCACAAAAAAAAACCCTGCTCACTGGTGTTCCGTTGAGGCTGTTTGCTAGGCCTACTGGACTAGGACTTGTTTCCAATGCTGGTGAAATCTGTTTAAGGGATATCTATTCGATACTTCCTCTGTTTTCAACGCCCTGTAGGATGACTCGGTTTTTTGACTGGGACTTTCAACGGAAACATGATCCTCTTCAGAGGCATACACTCAAGAAAGGAACGTGATCGGAACTGAAGTTTTTCACTTGAAGTTGTAGGCCATGTCAGACAGATACACAGGCAATCAAAGAGATCTTACTCGTTCATGCCACCAGAACCGCTCTGTGTGTCGACCAGAAAGAAAGCTCCAGTGGCCTGTCCAAAGTACTCAGCAGCATTGGCCATGGAGTAATCTTCTAATCGCCACAGTACATTCTCTTTGGCGTAGGCGTAGGCGTCATCCTCTGCACACAGCAACAAAAAAGCACAACAAATATTACTATCAGGGCACTGAACATACAGAAGACATTAGATTAGGCATGAAATTTCACTCTGCAATGATTACACTGAAACATCTCTCTCTCTCTCTCTCTCTCTCTCTCTCTCTCTCTCTCTCTCTCTCTCTCTCTCTCTCTCTCTCTCTCTGGCGAAAAAAAAAAAAAAACATACTGAAGAGCAAGCTGGTTTATAAGGGGCTACAGTATAGTTGATCACCTTTTCACGCTTTACTCTTTAGTTCAAAAGTTTCTTTCCAGAAAGTCAAAGTCATATGTTGCCTTTGTTGATTTTAGGAAGGCCTTCGACTCCTTCAACAAAAGTATACTATGGGATATCTTGAGGAAAGCAAGCATTAATGGGAAGTTATATTTAGCACTGAGAGGAATCTACAGGACTAACGTGGCCTGTGTACGCGATGAATGTTTATATTTCCAGTATTTTGATTGCCCAAGAGGAGTTAAGCAAGGCTGTATGCTAAGCCCATTACTCCTTTCATTTTATATCAATGAACTTGCTGTAGAGTTGTCCAAACGAGGAAGACATGGCATACAGGTAGCTGCAGGAGCCGTAGAAGTGTAAATGTTACTATTTGCTGATGGCATGATTTTATTATCAGATACTTCTATTGAGTTACAAAACCAAGTTCATGTATTAAAAACTGATGCAGAAAGACTAAACTTAATAATAAATTTGGACTACACTAACATCATGCTTTGCCGTAAAGAGGACACCCTGCAGCAAACGAAATCTGGTGTACGGGAATGGAAAGGTGAATGTACCAAAAAAAATGTAAATATCTAGGTATAGTTTTTACTACAAAATCAAGCTTAATGGCAGGCTTATCAGATGTCGCTAGAAAGGCCAGAAAGGGAGTGATAGAAATTCCTTGTAGAATGAGGAGATTAACCTCTGTTGATCGTTTTTTTTTTAAAAAAACTATTTGATACTCAGTTAGCCCCTATTTTGACATATGCTGCTGAAATTGGGAACTCTGTGAAAACAAACAAATGGAAAAACACTGGTAAACCAACTGTGGCTACAATCTCCGAAAGGTTTGTGTGGGATGATGACTATGTCATGACTTACAGGGACAATTTGTTTGAGGCAGAAAGGTGCACAAAGTTAAATGACACCTTAGAACTGATTAATGTTGATGCCAATAAAGCTTTGAATTTGTTCAATGATTGTATCAGAAACAGTGCTAAAGTATGGAGAAAAAAAGTGAGCAAATATAGAACTGTGGTGAGAAGGAAGATTGGGTTGACAGTGATTGTTTGATAATGAAAAGAAAAGCACTGTAATTACTGACAGTTGGCTTCGTACTTTGGACATTGTCAACTGCCCTGCTGGCCTTGCTGTACAGCCTTCTGGACCTTCCCGTGTTATTCTCTTCTTCCTTTAGATTATGTATATATTACAATCAATCCCTTTGCGTTCCCCCTTTTTACTTGATACCTATCCCTGTATGTCGGTTCGTCTGCGTTTTACTACTTCCAACATATTGAAGCTTTCGTGAATCGAGTCCATACTTCCCGAAATTTCCGTTTCTGTCACTTTTTAAGCCTGGCCTGGAAAGATCTCATAACCTTGTGTTCCAAGAAAACATAACTTGTTCTTCTGATTTGATACTCCTCAATGATGGATTTTAGGGGTAGCTTTAGCTTTACTTGGCGACAATCGAGCACAGTGTCAGTAGGACCAGGTAGGACCTAAATTTCCTTGTTTATTCGTTGATTTCGGCCTTCACTGATTCCACGCTGCTAATGCTACAAAGTTTTTTAGCAGAAAATGGAAGAGCTCTGGGATCAACATGATTTGCAGACAAGCATTTGCCTGAGAGGCCATTCTGGCCTATCAGCTTCAGGTTTTCTTCTCTCATTCGCTTAGTTTCTTTCCCCCTAACAATTTCTTGTAAGCAGTCATCATAACGACTTCTGAGGCTCTGGCCCAGATCTTTTATCATTGTTTAAGTAGCATGGCTGGCTGCGATAAATCCTTCCTGCAGTGAGAGGCTCCCTGACTTTTTCCATGTAAAACTCATTCTAGATGAAGCGACATGCTCGTGTGACTGCTTCGGTACATCGTGTCTTTCATCTTGCTATTTATTAAATGTAGGGGTCCGTGATGTCTGTCATGAAAACTTTTGGACGGGACATCTGAAATCTATTCCAAGGTCGGCTGGGTCTGTGTTGCTTGTTGCCGCCTTCAAGACGATCTGTATGTTTGTACAAAGGGCTCTGCAGAGACTACACAGTCCATTGCTGTGCCAGCCTCCGGACTGATCCAATGTGATGTGTATTCTTCAGTAGTGATCCTCACTGAAAAGCAATAGAACTACTTCAATGTTTTTCAAATGTTCTTTGAAATATAATACATTCTGATTGCCAGTTGAATCATCTCCTGTAACACTGATCCATAGGTATTACTAAATCGAGCCAAATTACGATGCGGTAATTTTTCTCTGACCTAGCTCTTTTGGATTGCTTCCCAAATCATCACTGAGTGTTCTGTACGACCACATACCCTGAAATGCCTCCGTTCTTACCGTACATAGCAAGTTACTTATTTCCTGTGAAGTATTTAGTCTACTTCCTTGAAATGAAACAGATTTCCTCCAGACGTTTCAGGACTTATATTGGTTTGAACTGGTTGATTTTGAAGGTCTGCCCTTTCGGAATGTACACTCCATCAGCCATCATGCATTGGTGGCTGATCATTAAATTCTTCCCTGCGGATGTCATCATTGCGCAGCCACTCAGTGACATGGGGATATTTCTAATACAGCAGATAGATGTTTTATTAGATCGAGGCGATGATCTGGCTCTGGCTTACGTAATATCTTCTTTACGTCATCTGGTGCTAGTGGCAAGCCTTTTTGGTGCAGGTCGCATCAAACCCTGATTTCACCATGATGCCACAGATTAAGTATATATGTAACCTCAGTCTGTGATGATGCTTCGCTCTGACGGTCGGAATATGTTTTCCTGAGATTTTTTGTGTTTCTTCTTTTTTTTTGTTTCCTTATTCATCAAGACTACTTCAGATTTCGGCTGCTCGAATAATTTTCTGGTAAAGTGCATAAAGTCTCTAGACAAGTATTTTGGAGTCTTATCATTTTTGTTCCTTCTCTTCGCTGGAGGAATAGTCAAATGGCTAATGGTTAGAGTCTGCTCCTGAGTTGAGGGTAGTAGATTCGGCCATCTGTGGGGTCGAAACTTCATGGCTTGAAAACTGTCTCTGAACACTCAGCAGTATCTGGATACCTGACTCAGGTCAGGAAAGGTAAAGAGGGCGGAATGGGAGCGATAGGTATTGCCTTTCATCATAACGCCTCCCCCGCCCCCCTCCCCTTTTTCCTCCCACACTGTGAACCTCTATCGGTTCACCACCCTAATGGCCGTCAAGCTATGGGACTTTACCTTAACCTCCACGATCATTCTGCGTCTCTAAGGTCAGTATTCAGCTTGCAGGTTTCCACATCTTCTCTAGCCCTTGATTTCTCAAATGCTGAGGATGTCTGCATCTGTTTTTTTTTTTAGGTTCTTCTTTCTCTACAGGATGTTATCAGTCTCTTTCTGGCGTCTTGTTTTAGAGGAGGTGCCGAAAACTTTGCTAGCTTTTCCTCATAGATGTCTCTACATGTTTGCGTAGACTAAATGCGACTCTGTACTCCACTCTGCTCTTTTCTACCAGTACATTGAGTTTGTAGGTTCATTATCATATTACAAATTGTTCTGGGTAATTGTGCCTATGCAAATAGATTTTTTTTTATTATAATGGGAAGACTGTCTTTTGTATACGAAAAGAGCTTTCCCTGAATGCTCCTCCCTACCTCACCCCTCTCTGACATGAAGGATCGACTGAATTATAATCGAACATATACTGAAAAAGTTTCATTCTGCCTCACCATTTTTCTCATGGTCCTGTCAAAGCCGTAACCATCCACGACATGGGCAAACTCATGGACGGCAACGCTGTAGTGGTTGTAGTAGGGGTCATGGACACACAGGACGTTTGCTTCTTGGACCAAACCCAGAGATCCTCCGATGCCGGCCACCGTTTCCCATTTCCTGCCGTCAAAGGTGCAGGTGACGGAGCAGGAACCGTCACAACGACCTGGGGACAATGCATGAGGTCAGCGAGGAAGACAATTCTCCATGTCACAACGACCTGGGGACAATGCATGAGGTCAGCTAGGAAGACAATTGTCCATGTCACATCGACCTGGGGACAATGCATGACGTCAGCCAGGAAGACAATTCTCCATGTCACAACGACCTGGGGACAATGCATGAGGTCAGCTAGGAAGACAATTCTCCATGTCACAACTACGTAAGAACAGCGTGAGGTCAGCTAGGGATGGAGGTTTTTTTTTTACGTCATAACGACCTGGGACAGTGAGGTCAGTAGGGACAGAATTCTTCAAGTCACCCTGACCTAGGGACAATGTGAGGTCAGCTAGGGATTGAGTTCTTCACGTCATAATGACCTTGCGAGAGTGTTTTGTTAGCTAGGAATGAAGTTATTCATGAGATGATGACCTAGTGACAAACTGGGGCGAGCTGGTAAGATGGAGGATAATTTCGGGTTTCGTGAAAACACGTGCAGTACCATTCCTACCAGTGTGATTAAAATGACAACAATATTCTTTCAAAGAATCTCACCACGGCACTCAGGCGTATCTTTCAGTCTGGCATACTCGGGAAAGATGGTTAGTTTCTCTTCTTTACAGAAAACCCCCATGCCTGAATCGACAGCGGCCAATTTGCTGAAGATCTGAGGAGGTGACAATCTCAGCATTTTGTGAATGTCCCCTGCCACCTGCAAAAGAAGGGTATATGCTAAGAATGTTGCCATCCTAACAAACTTTCATGTTTTTGACAACTGTCAAGTTTGAAGGGTGATTATAGCGTCTGCTATTCTTTCTCCAGTATGTACGTGAAAGAATCCTTGCTGAATATCAAAAACAGAATAAATATCAACAGGTCTAGTAGTGTGGACGGGGTGAGGTAGGAGAGAAGCAGATACACATTCAATTAATATTGTATTTTTTGTTCTCTTTCATTTTCTTAATGAATTTCACGTAATTCGTACTGAGACCTACTATTGCCATTCTTTTTTCTGATGGTTTAGCCAACTAGGAGATCAATGGAAATACACTGCACACGTACAAATACTGGACTCCTCAAATCGCTTAAAATAGATTGGTATCTTCTATACTAATAACGAATCAGCAAGGGGAAGCCTTAGATACTAAATTCATCATGTGTAATTAGCAGGAGGATGAACTGAATACAGGCAGACAAAATCGTGATGGTCATCATGATTTTAGCCCCCTCCCCCCCCCCCCCCCCTTTCCCCTCCAGAAAAAGTCAAGTGGCTTCAGCATAAACCTCTTTAGGATCAGAATACTATTGCATTGATAGACACAGCACTCAAGATATATATGAATATGGTTTTGAAGAATAGAAAACTTGCTAATTCAATCATCAGATCACATTATTACCGAGAAGACGGCTAAGTTTCATTTTTTAGTTGTTGACAATAGCTTTTCATTGTTGTACAGTTACCAGCTCGACGGCCTTCAGGGACGCCTGAGGACTGCCGATGACTTTGATGTATTCTCCTGAAGGTCTGTAGCCATGCACCACACTTCCATCTCTACCCACATAGGCCTCCTTGAACCCCGCAGGGTAGCTGCCACGGTGGGAGGGCAGAGCCCTCAGGAACGCTCGGTCTGCTTCGCTGCACAAAGGTGGGGGACAGAATATGACTTTTTTTTTTCTTCCACATTGCAGAAATATAAAAAGAGAGTTTCATTATTTCCTTCAAAATGCAGAAATGTGGGAATGAATGCTCTTCCCCCCATCACAATGCAGACATTCGGGGACAACGTCTCACTTTATGCCTAAACTATGCAAAAATATACGGAACAGAATTTCATGTTTTGTTCCTACAGTGCAGAAAAGTGAAGATAGGAATCAATTTTGTCCCTTCACAATACAGAAATGTGAGAGTCAAAATCTTACTTTTCTGATCACAATGCTGAAAGATGGCGACAGAATATTACTGTTGCCTATCACAGTACAAAACAGTTGGGACAGAATCTCACATTTTCAATCAGTCAGATGGAAAAGGTTTGAATAGAATTGAAGTTACTTTTTCTTTCTGGGTAAATGGCTGTTGCTGTAAGATTTTTTTTTCTTTTTCTTTTCATTTTTTTGCTGGATAATTGTAAAAGTGACAATTTTTGCCCCCCACCCCGCCCCCCACCCCTCCCGGTACTGATTCATTTTTTCAATAGTTTGGGAGCGGTGTGTACTTGGAGGGTTTGGATACTGGATTTTGGAGACAGCAACACTTGATATTCTCACATGAAAGTTTATATTGGCAATAACTTTTTTCTTCTTCTTCTTCTTCTTCTTCTTCTTCTATATTTCCCATGAAAGGTTATATTGGCAACAAGTTTCTTCTTCTTCTTCTTCTTCTTTTCTTCTTCTCTCTCTCTCTTCTCTCTCTCTCTCTCTCTCTCTCTCTCTCTGTCTCTCTCTCTCTCTCTCTCTCTCTCTCTCTCTCTCTCTCTCTCTCTCTCTCTCTCTCTCTCTCTCTCCTCTCCTCTCCCTCTCCGCAGACAAACTGATCCGCTACCAACGGCAATGTCTATAATAGTAATAACTCACCTAATCGGAGCATAGGAAAGGTTGGTGTGATGTGGAAGGCTGGCAACCGCACCTGCGTGTAACAGTGAGTCAGCAAGATGGGTTTTTTTTTTCAAACAAAAAAGAATGATAATGATGGGACTGATGAACACTATGGTATAGGGTTCCATTGAAGTCTTAGACGGTATAACATAGCTGTAGTTTTTCAAAATGGTACCATGTATCGTTGTCAAAAAGGTCCGAAAGATTCAGAAATATCCCCACTGGTCAGGAAATTACAGCAACACTGCTGAAGATGCATCCACTACGTGGTTAAAAGTCCTCCCTTTTGATCCCATAGCACCCTCATCTCTTGATAGAAGCTTGCTAGATCATTGACTGACATACATTCTCTGTTTGATAGGAGCTTGCTAGATCATTGACTGACATACATTCTCTTTTTGATAGGAGCTTGCTAGATCATTGACTGACATACATTCTCTGATTACACTCAAAACTCAGCTGCAGTCGTGAACGTTGTACTCTGACAACTATGTATATCATACTAATGAAGTAAATCAATCCCAGATTATACTGACAATCAGTTTCCGACCTATCAAATTATTTCAAGACACTGTTTAAAATGACTTTCAGCCATGTAGAGAATAAATCTTCGTAAAACCTTCTTCAGTGACAAATATGGACTAATGTTCTTACTTTTATTCCACAATCAGATGGACAATCATGTCAATCTAGTTCACGGGACAGAAAGATCAACGCAAAAGTATCTGTCCGACAGACCTTACAAATCACAGGGAAATGTCACAATTAGAGGCACGTGATTTTCCCCTAAAAATTATAACGATAATGTTATGTTCAGTATTCATACCATATGGAAATCAGTCGATTAGCTATGCAAATGACATAAACGCAGGCCTCTACTCCTGTACGTACCACCTCTTCACGCATGACTCCCGTTCCTTCCGCTAAATTGCCCTCACACTTTACAACCATCTATTCGCGCACGTTTCTTTTTTCTTTTTTTTTTTTTTTTTTTTTTTTTTTTTGCTGTGTCCCAACCTCTGCACCACCTCAGAGGCAGTGCACCCACGCCGCTCATTCCGACACCCCGTCCACAGCCACAGCCCAGTCGGCCCCGCCGCAGCCCCGGCACCGGCAGTCCACAGGGAGCAGTCAATGTCAAGTCGTCAAGACGCAACCCACCGGAGGAGACACTGCACTGCTGCCGAGTCACTTCAGTGGTGTTCAGCGGCGCCTGTTCTGATCTAACATACGCAGGACACCACCTACTAAGCCCCCTACTGACGACAATAATTGCTTAGTCGCGGAGCCGGCATGAGTGAGCTCTCCCTCCGGAGGGCGCCACCACGTCCGTCCAACAATAGCCCCCATGGACTCGCCGATACCGGTGACCCCGACGGAACCAAACCAAGGCCACAGACGTGGAGAGGACATCGAATTTGAGGTCACCATGAGAGCAGGGCATGAAGGGCCACAGAATTTGAGACTTTTTTTTTTTATGCTGATCGATGAGAATGATGAGGATGATTAGATGATGCTACGGATTTCCATTTCGGTCTGAGACTACATGACAGGGCTGTACTCTACGCTTCCTTCGCGCACGTTTCTGGTATGACAGATTCTCTTTCTTTCTTTCATTCTTTCTTTCTTCGCAGACTCAAAGCTGTGTTTAAAACTGTTCAAAGAAGTTCTAAATGGCACAGAGTTTCAAAGGTTACATAGTACTGCAGTGTCAGACTAGTACTTAGTACTGATTTAAACTCTGAAAACTTTTTTTTTTTTTTTTTTTTGCATTTTTTAGCATTAACTATGCAAACAATTTAAAATTTTTCTTGTTAAATGTGTTGCTTATGTTTGTTTTAGTAAACTATTTGATTAACAACAAAACGTTTGTTTCTAGAAGTGATAGTTTCCACAAAACAACCCTCAGATCATCAATGATGGAAAAGCAAGGGTAAGAACTGCAGGGAGAGTTTTAATGTGTGCATTTGAATTTCATATTTTCCCTTCTGGAGTAAAAGTTCTACATGAAGGAAATAAACGCTATGACTTACCCAGAAGGGCGACAACTACTGTGACGAACAGCATCATGAGCGACTTCAACATCGACGGTGAGATCTGTCTCTCTTTTCCCCATTGATATACACACCTCCCAGATGAGATTAGGGTCAGTCATTACATTTTTTATGCATTAAAGGCTGGGCATTGAGGTTTGTAGGGCGGCCTGATAACGCATGAACAAATATATATTCCTCATGTTATATACTCTTAGGCTGTTTTCGGTTTTTGCCTATATTGTTTGGTTTATTTTTTGGATGTTCGTATCTTCAATTGACATGAAACGATCTGCTGCGGAATATTGAGTTCCAACTAACTTGTATACGAATATTTAAGGTTGGGTGTGTTCTTGCTTGCGTTTATGTATTAAAGAGGCCGTGTGTTGGGGTGGGGCGCAGAGATGGGAATGAAGCGGGTATGCGTATGTGGGAAGGGAGAGGGGGTGGGGGGCTTTGAACATCAGTGCTGCTTAAACTGTCGGTGAATGAACGATCAGTACAGTTCTTTTAATGACTTTGGAATCTCTCTGATGGCTACAAGTGAATGAAGTTGATATTTCTGCTCTTTTCTTCAAAGTCATGAAATCGACTTTCATGAAACATTTCATTTGCTTCCATATCCGCGCGCGTGCGTGTGTGTGTATGTGCGCATGCGCGCACACACACACACACACACACACACACACACACACACACACACACGCACACACACACAGCGCGCGCGCGCATGCGCTCGGACACACACACACACACACACACACACACACACACACACACACACACACACACACACACACACAGAATAATTATAGTAATGACTTGGCAAAGATTTGAAACTTTAAAAAAAAGGGGGGGGGGGGGGCGGGGGGGGGGGGGGGGGGGGGGGGGGGGGCGGGGCGAGAGGTTGAAGATGAAGAAAATGGGAACATAAAATTAAAAAAATATATTATGAATATGAAAACCCTTCACTAGCTCCATGAGGGAACCAACGTAATCCCTCTCGATGGCAGATCTATTTGTATTGCCTGCTCCCAGGCCTTTCGTCAGCTGGATCGGACATGTGTGTGTGTGTGTGTGTGTGTGAACATTAACAAACTTCTAAGCATCGAGCTAGATGGCGCTACTCTATCCACGAAGGTGCCAATTTATGTGAAGAAAGGACAACTGCAGCGCAACAAAAGAGACAGGTAAGGATAGCCCACGCCAGTAATCAAGGGCAGGTCTCCAAGCTGTCACCGCTTGATCAGCCATCTGCGTATCCACAAATCATCTTTCTCCCCTCCCCCCCCCCCCCCCCCCCCCCCCCCCCCCCCCCCCCTTTTTTTTTTTCTCCTTTGAAGTGGTCCTCGTCGATTCGACGGTCGATCAATAACACAGAGAGAAGGCAAGTAAAGAAATAATCACTCCAGTTTGAATCCACATTTTGCAATAAAACTTTCTAAATAAGGGGGAAATGGGAGAGAGAGAGAGAGAGAGAGAGGGAAGGAGGGAGGGAGGGAGGGAGGGAGGGGTGAGGGGGGGGGGGGGGGGGAGTGGGAAAGGTTGGATATTAGTCATCCTGCTGACAGAGATTTTTCACACGATTACATTCGGCACAGTAATGTACATGAGCCTCTAAATAATGTACAATTATACATTTAATAACGCATCACATGTTTCACATCTGAATATCAAAAACATGTTTCTTTTTCAAAGACGAAAGTAGAACAGCCAACAGTATGAATAAGTGGTCTGCATGTCAACCATCCGGTTGAATAAAATGCGACAAGTTCTTACATTTTTGGATCTGAATTTCATTTCGTTCAGGGAATACACATATTCACGGCAAGGAGTTGTATATTTTACTAGTCTGTATGAAATGCTTCTCGAATGATATACAATAAGAAAATAATGCTGATAATCAAGTCGTCATAATCAAGTCACATTACTAATTCTAACAAATCTCTCTCAATTTTGACGTTGACGCCCCTTTCCCCTATAATTTCCCAAGTTTGTCCTTTCAAATAAAGTAACCACGGGGGAGTCGTTAAAGAGTGTGTATGATTTCATACAAGAACAGAATATAAATATAGGGCTTGACTGTCTCTTTGCGTTGTTTTTGTTGTTGTTGTTTCTCATCTGAGATCTGGACAGGTGTTTTGTACATGTCTATGATGTGTTATCTTCACTTATCTCGGGATCGTGTGGGTTACAAACCGGAGTGTGGGATGTTTTATGCAGTGTTTTTTTTTTTTTTTCATTTTTATGCAAAGAAAATAATGAATTCTATATTTGAAATCGTTTTTCTATGATGCTGCGATTCATGTTAAGACATCGTCAAAGAATCCCATCAGACAGACCTCGTCATAGGACTGTATCAGACAGACCTCATCAAAGGATTCTATCGGACATACCTCATCAAAAGACTCTATCAGACAGACCTCATCAAAGGACTCTATCAGACAGACCTCATCAAAGGACTCTTATCAGACAGACCTCATCAAAGGGCTCTATCAGACAGACCTCATCAAAAGACTCACTCAGACAGACCTCATCAAAGGACTCTATCAGACTTTGTTTCATCAACAGACCTGCCTGTCTTTCAGATTTCAAAACGATTCATAGAGAACTGAACGTTTTCCCTAGTAACAAGTGTATCCGTTCTGTGACGTTACTGTTCAGCATACCACTCTTGACTATAGGTTTATGAACGCATTTTTACCTGAAACTGTATGGTCTTCAAACACTTAGAAATGTTGATTTTTTTTTTTAGCTGTTTGATCGTTTATCATTTTTCTTGTCTTTGATTTACGGCAAAGTATTTCAGTAATATTTCAACTCTGTTGTAAAGCACGTCAGATGTTTATCGTTGATCCCTCCCTCTGGCTCATCTTTACTCCTACACACCAATCGAGCTATCTCATCCCTGTTCCACCAACTACCCACTTCTATCTGTCTCTCTCTCTCCACACACACACACACACACACACACACACACACACACTTATTCACTCACTCACTCGCACACACATTTCTTTCTGGAGGTGGAATGAACGGTGTGACGTGATAGAACTTAAAAGATGTGGGTGTGTTGAGAGCGTGGTCGAATGAGGGGTAGGCAATGATTAATCTAATAAGAAGTCGTGGGTGTGCAGGGGTGGTCTCTGGTAATGTGTGGTCCAGAGCTATTGTACTGAAGTGGTGTATGAGTGTGTAGGGGGTATTGAGAAATGAGCAACGTGAGTGATAGAACTGAAAGGGTGTGTAGGTGTGTAAGGGGTATTGGGAAATGAGCAACATGAGAGTGATAGAACTGAAAGGGTGTTGGTGTCTGAGGTGATTGGGAAATGAGCAACATGAGAATGATAGAACTGAAAGGGTGTAACTGTATGAGGTGATTGGGAAATGAGCAACATGAGAATGAACTAAAAGGGTGTGGGTGCATGAGGTGATGGAAAATGAGCGGTGTAGAATGATAGAACTAAAAGGGTGTGGCTGTGCAGGTGTGGTGGTGGAATAGTGGCGTGGAGTAACAGAACTGTGTGTGTGTTGTGTGTGTGTGTGTGTGTGTGTGTGTGTGTGTGTGTGTGTGCGTGTGTGCGTGTGCGTGTGTGTGTGTGTGTGTTGTAAACACATTCTTCAAAACAAAGTATCCTGTACACATTGAACACCACCGAAAGCAAAAAAAAAAAAAAGTTTTACCAGCCGCCGTGGCGAAGTGGTTAGCGTCGCGGACTCCCGGCTGGAGGTCGTGGGTTCGAATCCCATCAGAGTCATGTGGGTTTTTTCTGCCCCGACAGGCTCCTACCCAGAGTTGAGTTTGCTGCGGACTCAGTTGGGAAGACTGGAACCACACAGTCGAGTTTCATCCACTTAATGGATGCGTTTCTGAGAGTGTTGCTCAAATTTTCTGACCAACCTGCAGGTGCCTGTATCTCTCGGGCCTGCTTGACGCCGGGATATATTATGAAAGGAAGCGTAGAGTACAGCCCTGTCATGTAGTCTCAGACCGAAATGGAAATCCGTAGCGTCATCTTAATCATCCTCATTCTCATCGATCAGCATTCAAAAAAAAAAAAAAAATGTCTCAAATTCTGTGACCCTTCATGCCCTGCTCTCATGGTGACCTCAGTTTCGATGTTCTCTCCACGTCTGTGGCCTTGGTTTGGTTCCGTCGGGGTCACCGGTATCGGCGAGTCCCAGGGGGCTGTCGTTGGACGGACGTGGTGGCGCCCTCCGGAGGGAGAGCTCACTCACGCCGGCTCCGCGACTAAGCAATTATTGTCGTCAGTAGAGGGCTTAGTAGGTGGTGTCCTGCGTATGTTAGATCAGAAAAGGCGCCACTGAACACCACCGAAGTGACTCGGCAGCAGTGCAGTGTCTTCTCCGGTGGGTTGCCTCTTGACGACATGACATTGACTGCTCCCTGTGGATTGTCGGTGCCGGGGCTGCGGTGGGGCTGACCGGGCTGTGGCTGTGGACGGGGTGTCGAAATGAGCGGCGTGGGTGCACTGCCTCTGAGGTGGCGCAGAGGTTGGGACAGCCAAAAAAAAAACAACAAATGTTTTGAAAAAGAAAGGTAATGCAAACACCACACATGTTCATCATTTTATTCTTTTCTCTCTCCAACATAAAGAAGATGTCAGTAGCTGATCTGACTCTGATCAGGGAAGCCAACCACCAGAGAAGGCAGTCAGCACACAAGGAAGGCCGCCAGCAAAGAAAACACACACACTTCCAAGGACAAGCTGACTTCCACCAAGTCAGCCCTGACCCCTGACCTCTCCCCTCCATGGAAGAGAAGGCAGTCAGCCTATGGTGGAGTCCGAGGGACAGACGGTCAGTCCACTGGGCAGCTGAGGCCGTTGGTTGGTGTAGACATACACCAGCAGGTCGTACAAACTTGGGATCCTGCTGCTGGATGTGATTTTCTAGCCTCCATCTCCGTGCGGCAATAACGGTAAGCTCCGTAGCACCTGTGCAAAATAGCGGTAAAACCGTAATATTTGCATAGAATAGCGATAACTACAACAAACGTACACAGAATAATGTACCGTAACACCTGTACAGGATAAAAGCCACTACTGCAACACCTGTTAAAAGCAGTGGTAAACATCCCCATAGCGTACATAAAATATCAGCAGCCACTATAACACTTATAGAGAATGGTGGCTATTGCAATCATGCTTCCGTTTTCTGCTGGTGGACTCTGCAGTCGTGAAATATGGGCTGGTACACCCGTGGGAACGCTCCCGTGGAGGTTCTATCGTGTCACATCCGGCGGCCATTACACAATGGCATTGGCCAGGGAGCGATTATATCCCTTCACGTGTTTAATCGAATGCCCTGTGCACGCCTGCACTCTATGTGAACACAGTACAGACCTTCAAGGTGGTGCAGGATTGTTCCTAGCTGGTTTGTCTGGCATTGAGAGAACGGTACTCCTCTGGCTTTTTTCTTGTCTGCCTTAAGGCTAACTCTGGGGAAAGGTCCAGTAACGGTGAGGAAAGACTCAATGACCGCAGGGAAAGCCCTGTTGACAACGAAAGAAAGAATGTGACCTGGCGTTCTCTTCAGAGAGCACATAAGACCTCATGGCCAAAGCTTATCCGTGTCTGGAGTCCTACTGTCCTCACTTGTCAGCGAACAGCAACGAACGAGGCTACGGGATGCACACGGCAGTTGCTTGACGGTAGCGTTTCTTGCCAGTGGGCTCTGCAGTCATGAATATGGGCTGACACGCCCATGGGAACGCTCCTGTGGAGGTTCTGTTGTGTCGCAGCCGATAGCCATCACACAATGCCACCTGCCAGGGAGCATTAAGCCCCTTCACGTGTTTTTGGAATGCCCTGTGCGTGCCTACACCCTTTGTGAACACAGCCCAGGCTTCCAAGGGTGGTGTAGGATTGCTCCCAGCTGGTTTGTTTAGAGTTTGAAGACAGTCCTTCTCTGGGTCTTACCCGCACCTTCAGGTGTATCTTTTTCTTGCACCTCCATATCATGCTCAGAATTGCAACAACTACCATAACATTTGTACAGAATGGTGACAATTACAATCATACTCGCTTAGAATAGCGGAAGTTGTCTTCACATCTGTACATAATATTCGCAGCTACCGTAATACCCACACAAAATAACGGCCACTACTTGTAAACACCCACACAAAATAGCAGCAACTTCGACAGCACCTGCACAAAATAGCGACAATTAGCGGAATTCCTATACAGAATATGGTAAACATCATAGCACCTGCACACAATAGCAGCAATTACCATGGCGCATGTACAGAATGACAGCAACTACTGTAACACCTACACATAATAGCAGCAGTTACCATGACGCATGTACAGAATGACAGCAACTACTGTTACACAATACACAGGATGGCGGCAACTAACATAATACCTGCATAAAATGGACACTTTCGTAACACCTGCACGGAGTGACTGTAACATGTGTAGACACTGTACAGAAGGGCATAACTACATTTTGTAATTGACGCTCTCGTCTACACATCAAGCTGCCTACCTCGGCGTAGCTGACTGAAGATCGCCTGCTGGCACTAATCAGCTGTTTCTCACTATGGCTTTAATAATAACACTCACTAGATCGCCTGCCGGCGCTCATCAGCTGTTTCCCACTATGGCTTTTAATATAACACTCACTAGATCGCCTGCCGGCGCTCATCAGCTGTTTCCCACTATGGCTTTAATAATAACACTCACTAGATCGCCTGCCGGCGCTCATCAGCTGTTTCCCACTATGGCTTTAATAATAACACTCACTAGGTTTCTGTTTTGTTTGGTTTTGTTTTACTTTCTGAATTGAACTCGGAGCTACACCATCTTGTTACCACAGAACGTTCATCTGTGACAATTCGCAGTTGGTTGTCATAATGAACGATGTTTTGTTAAAGGGAAAATTATCCACATATCTTGCAAAATATTGCCCACTCGTGATCAACTAGGTGACACAGATCATTAGGCAATGTCTTTGAACAGATGAGTTAAACGAAAATTAAGACTTATAACTTCTCTTAATTACAGTAACAGAAACAGACAAAAAGAAGGTGATAACAATTAAATGTTTGACTTCAAGTCATACAAATGTTCTTCAGCATTCTGTTCCTGATTTTCCAAGCTTTGTCTGCATTAAACAGTGATATCGGTTTGAACTCCAAGTCACAGAAATGGTCTTAAGACAATCTGTCCCTGATTTTCCAAGTTTTGTCAGCACTGAACAGTGAGATCTTGTACGTTTTAATATCACATCTGACCTTTGTCTTTATGTGTGGCCTCCATGACTAATCTTTCATGTTAACAAATATTGTATCTGTGACAGTGGGTACTGACTAAGAAGTGCATTTGACTCGGACCAGCTCTTACTTTTGATTATTGAAAACTCTGCTCTACATTCTTTTCTTTGAAACTTAAAGAAAGAGATAGGGGAAGCTGAGTTAGGAGATTAACACGAGAGAAACCTTTAATATCGATGGATAAAGGTGTTATATCATGCCTTTTCCAAAGCATGTACATTATCACCTATAAACAAAATGCTACAGCAGCCACATGTGCCCAAAATCATGACGAAAGAAATGTCAAAATTTTGAATCGTTGGCAGTAGCCACATAGAGACCAACAGACAAACACGCAGACAGACAATTATAGAGAAGATCTCACTCGTTCATGCCCCCCAGGCTCGATTGTTGGTTGACCAGGAAAAAGGCTCCAGTGGCCTCGCCGAAATACTCAGCAGTATTGGCCATTGAATATGCATCTTGTCGCCACAGTGAATTTGACTTGGCGTTGGCGAAAGCGGTATTCTTCTGCGCTCAGCGAAAATCAGCACATAGAAAATAACAAACAGAACACTGCACGTACAAAAGACGTCAGCTTGGGCCGGTATGTAAATTTTAAACATTGAAAGGATATTTTTGTTTCCCATATATAGTTTTTTTTTTTTTTAAAGCCTGCGTTCAGTTTTTGCTTAACTCTCTCTCTCCGTCTCTCTCTCTCTCTCTCTCTCTCTCTGATGTGGCCCTTTGTGGCCAGCTTGGCTATAAGCAACATTACCCTACCTTACCTTACACCTTACCTAACCTTGCCTTACCTTACCTCTCTCTCTCTCTCTCTCTCTCTCGCATTGGTGTGTGTGTGTGTGTGTGTGTGTGTGTGTGTGTGTGTGTGTGTGCGCGCGCGCGCGCGCGCGTTTTGTATTTTTTTTTTTTTTTGTAAGTGTTTATTGTATGTCTGTGTTCGCTTTCAAATTAACGTTAGAGTCTGCAATGTCCGACACGAATGATGTGACAAATCCATTTTGATATGAGCAAATGCTTACGTCAGTAAACCATCTGAATCTGAATCTCTCTCTCTCTCTCTCTCTCTCTCTCTCTCTCTCTCTGGGTGCTTTGAGCAGGCCAAATGTTGATGGTTACTGACAGAAGGTCTGCCTCTGCAAAGCAATGTTGTGCACATGCCCCCCCCCCCCCCCCCCACCCCGCGCAACGTGGGTGGCAGCCATCATGTCAAGAGTGTTTTGGTCCAATTTGTGGATGATTTTTTGCGTGTATTTTTTGTATTTCAAAGATGGAGCTGAGGCAAAAAAAGATCGAAAGCCATGTGTGCTCGTACACTAAAACTGCACAAACGTGTGCACGGTGAACTGGCAGAAGTTAAAGAACAGAATGTCTTTTTCTTAGATGCTGCTCAAGAGTTTCTGTGTCCATTGTGAATGACCCTGACTGTGGCTGTTCGAATACTTTTCTGGTGAAATGAAGAAGCAATCTTTAGGGTCTTTCTACTTCTTCGCTCTTGCTGGTTCTGCTTTGCTTAGAACATAGTGTGGTGCTTTCAGGTCTTCCCAGAACTCATCTAACCCTTTCTTCTCAGCTTTTAAATCAGCCCTCAATTGTTTTCTCCTCTTTCTCCTTAGGGTAACGTCCATTTCTTGGTTTTTCTTTTTTTATGGAATATCTTAGTATTCGGCCGATCTTTCTGAAAATTTGAAGGTATGTTCATTACGGGTCGCGGATCATGCCCAATGGGTTATTTTACCGTTATAGCCGTTACTAACGGCTATAACGGCCCATAACAGTTTTTTTTCTTCTTTATGGAAAATCTCAGAAAGTACATGGCCGATCTTTCTGAAAATTTGTAGGTATGTTCATTATGGATCACAGATGATGGCCGATGTTTACCACAATAGCCGTTACTAACGGTTATAATGGGCCAAAACGGTTTTTTTCTTTTTATGAAATATCTCACGCGTATTCAAGATAAACTGGGAGTACGTTTATATGCTTTACATCTTATTTGCTTTAAGGATGCCAACTGCATAGTTATGACACAATGATATTTTAGCAGTAATTATCTGTATTTGATGCTCTTAGTTTTCACGACAATGTTTTCACGCGGTCAACAGCCAAGAAGGCCCTTACAAGGCCTGCACAATTATCATTAAATAGAAACTGAAACTGTTGACTTCTGCCTCACCATTCTCGTCATGGTTGCGTCAAAGCCGTAGCCATCTATGGCATGGGCGAATTCATGGACGGCGATGTTGTCGTGGTTGCGGTAAGGGTCATGAACACACAGGACGTTCTCCTCCAGAACCAAGGCCAGAGATCCTCCAATTCCTGCCACATTGTCCCACTTCCTGCCGTCGAAGGTGCAGGTGATGGCACAGGAGCCGTCACAACGACCTGGGGACAGTGTAAAGTCCGTTAGATGATGTTTTTCATGTCATAGGAGCCTCAGGTCAATATGAGGTCCTCTGGGGTGAAGGCCTTCATGTCACAATGATCTGCGGGCAGTGTTTAGTCCGTTAGATATTGATGTCTCCATGTCATAGGGGCCTTAGGACAATATGTGAGGTCCGCTGGGTTGAAGTTCAAGTCTTAACGACCTGGGGACAGTGGGAAGTCCGTTGGGCATTTATGTCTTCATGCCATAGGTCCGCCAGGATGAATTTCTTCATGTCACAGCGATCTGCGGACAGTGAGAGGTCAACTGGGAATGCGATTCTTCGTGTCACAGGGTCCTTAGGATGACATGAGGTTAGCTGTGGATGGAGAACAGTTGACGATGTGAGGGTAGCTGATAAAGGAGATCTTCATGTCCTACCGACCTGAGGATATTGCGAAGTCAGCTGCAGATAGAGGTTTTTCATGTCATAACGATCTGGGGATAATGTAAAGTCAGCTGCAGATACAGTTCATGTCAAAACGACCTGAGGACAATTTGACGTCTGTTGGGGATACAGTTCTTTGTGTCAAACGACCTAGGGACAATGTGATGTCAACTGGGGATACAGTTCTTCGTCCCAAATGACCTAGGACAAAGTGACGTCAGCTGGGGATACAATTCTTTCATGTCAAATGACCTAGGACACAATGTGACGTTAACTGGTTATACAGTTCTTCGTGTCAAATGACCTGGGGACAATGTGACGTTAACTGGGGATACAGTTCTTCGTGTCAAATGACCTGGGGACAATGTGACGTCAGCTTGGGACACAATTCTTCATATCAAATGACCTTGGGACGATGAGACGTCAGCTGGGAATACCGTTCTTCATGTCAAATGATTTTCTTCGTGTCAAATGGCCTAGGGGACAATATAACGTCAGCTGGGGATATAGGTCTTCATGTCAAATGACCTAGGGACAATGTGACGTCAGCTGGGGATACAGTTCTCCTGTCAAGTGACCTAGGGACAATGTGACGTCAGCTGGGGATACAGTTCTTCATGTCAAATGACCTAGGGACAATGTGACGTTAGCTGGGGATACAGTTCTTCATGTCAAATGACCTAGGGACAATGTGACGTCAGCTGGGGAGACAGTTCTTCGTGTCAAATGACCTGGGGACAATGTGACGTCAGCTGGAGATACAGTTCTTCGTGTCAAATGACTTATGGACAAGTGACGTCAGCTGGGGGATACAGTTCTTCGTGTCAAATGACCTATGGACAATGTGACATCAGCTGGGGTTACAGTTCTTCGTGTCAAATGACCTGGGGACAATATGACGTCAGCTGGGGCAGAGTTCGGCATGTCAAAAACGACCTGGGGACAATAAGAGGTCAGCTAGAGATACAGTTCTTCATATCACAACGACTGAGAACAGTATGAGGATAGCTTTTGACGCAGTTTATGAGACATCATGAGGTTAGCTTTCATTGGAATTCTGTATGTTTCAGCGACCTGGAAACATAACATAGAAATGGCTGTTAGGAATAGGGTTCTTCATGGCAAAATAACCAGGAAACTATGTTTTATCAACAGCAGATGGAATTCTATGGAGCAATATGAGGTCAGCTGGGTACGGAGTTCTTCGTGTTACACTGACCCAGGAAGATGGGGTGAGGTTAGCTGAGGATGGGTTCTTCGTGGCACAATGACTTGGGAACAATGTTAGCTCAGTTAGAGATGAAGTCTTGAGATTAAGTCACGATGACTTTGGGACAATGTGAGGTCAGCTAAAGAGGGGGGGGGGGGGGGGGGATATGGCCATGTTAGAACGACCTGGGGACACTGTGCAGTCAGTTGACGTTGGAGTTCACAATCATGTGAAGACATGTGAGACCAGTGGGGGGGGGGGGGGCAGTCATGTTGGAACGCCCTGAGGACAGTGTGGGGTCAGTTCACGTTGGAGTTCATAATGTGAGGTCAGTTTGGGATGAAGTTCTTCATGTCACAATGGCTTGGACCCAATGTGAAGGGAACTAGAGATGGAATTTTTCATGTCGTAACGACCTAAGGACATTATGAGGTTAGTTGTGGTTACAAAAGATTGTTTTTGCTTTAGCTTAAACACACATACATGATCATTCTGACTTAAAACTATCATAATAGCATATTCTTAATTTCAACGCAAGGTGACTGAAAGCGGAAATTGAAGCAAATTTTTGAAAAGAAAAAGGAAATATTACTTCCACAGACAAACAGACAAACACATTACACGACAAAACATGGTGCATTTCGACCTCTTGGGTCTTCTTCAGACAAAAACACACAACATTAAGGACAATGAAAACGAAGAACGAGCAAACACTTTATCTTCTCATATTCAGCGCAAAATGGTTTACAAGAAAAAAATCCTCACCACGACACTCAGGCGTATCCCTCAGTCTGGCATACTCAGGAAAAACGGTCAGTTTTTCGCCTTGACGGAAAATTCCCATGCCCACGTTTTTGGCGACCAGGTTGCTGAAGATCTGAGGAGGTGAGTATCTCAGCATCTTGTGAATGTCCTCCGCAACCTGCAGGAGATGTGATGAAAATTAGGAGATCCTAATAGAACTTCGGAGGCTTTCAGATTTCAGTAAGATGTACGTGTCATATACAAAATACAGGAATGAATTTGGGTATAGAAAGGTTAATAGTTTTAATCTTTTTTTTCTGAAGATGAATACGCATACAGGACTTAGTACTTTCCCAAACTGTAAATGTGATCCCAAGCAAAATGACGAATTCAATAACACTTTGCTCAAGGCATATAGTAAATACACTTTAAAAAAAAAACACGTGTGAATGGTCATGATATTTAGCCAAAGTAATCTCTCTTATACGTATATACACGCCTTTTGGTCATACCCACCAGGTGACATGAGCGTAAGTCCTTCGATGAAGAGATTACCATTTCGCTGAGAGACACAACAGTCAAGATAAGCAGAACATCATCGCTTTAAACAAAAAAAAAAAGATCTGTGGAAAGTATACAAATTATACTGCTCTCAAAACAATTTAAGAGCCACCTACATTTTTCTTATGGTTTAGATAACGCATCGTAGCGTATAAAATTCAAAGCTTTTGTCCAATTTTTGCACTGAAAGTGTGACAACTGCTTCAATGCAAAACTGGTTTTGGGCATGTGTTCAGTTGAATCTGAGTCTAGTGGGTTGAACGAGTTCACAAAAAGAAACACCGAAATCACGAAAACATGGTCGCGGTTTGCGAGCGCATAACTGAGGCAGCAGAGTTGGGCTGACTGCAAACCGCATTGCACGTGCAAGTCGTGCCTTTACTGAACACATGGCAACCAGTTTTTGCTGGCCAGTGGGTATAAAAAAAAAGCCGCTTTTGGGGGTGTTTTAACCATGTCACCAAGACGGAGATTAAATGACACTGACCAGGGAAGCGCTGTTGCTTGGCTTCAAGAAGGTGTAGGCGTCAGAGAAATTGGTCATCACCTTCAAGTGCAGCACGCTGTCATCCAAAGACTTCGTGATCGCTTCAGCGCCAGTAGTACTGCTGAACAAAGATGGTCTGGCCAGCCTAGGTCCACCACACCAGACAGCATGATAGACTGCTGGTTCTGACGACGCTGAGACAAAGAACTGCCACTGCAATCAACCTCAGGCGACAACTGCGTGCTGCAGCGAACATCAACATTTCCGACCAAACTGTTCAGAACCACCAGAGAGAAGGTAACCTCCGAGTAAGACGGCCAGCTGTTCGACCTGTGCTGATGGCGGCTCACTGTAGGGCTCGACTGACCTGGTGTGTCGAGCTCATGTGGCCTGGACGAGGCAGCACTGGGCCTGGGTGATGTTTTTCTGATGAGTCGCGTTTTGCTCGCTCTCTTCCACGATGGTCGCATACGTGTCTGGAAGCGGACGGGGGAATGTTACCAAGAAGCCAACATAATCAAACAGGGCCGGTATGGCAGGGTATCTATCATGGTGTGGGGTGGCATAGGAAGGAACTTAAGAAACCCCCTGTAGCGAATTGAAGGCACCTAACTGGTGTGTGGGGTACAGGGACAACATTCTTCAGCCTCTGGTCCTGCCTGCCCTGCAAGCCCTGGGCCCTGACGCCATCCTCCAGGACGACAACACCTGTCCCCACAGTGCCAGGGTGGTAAACGTCTTCTTGGAGGAGCAGCAGGTCAACCGCCTCGACTGGCCAGCGTCCTCGCCCGACCTTAACCCTGATCGAGCAATACTGGGACGTCCTGGGGCGCCTGCTTCACGAATGCTACCTCCAGCAGTGAACATGGGCCAGCTCTGCGACTTCTTGCAGCAGGAGTAAAAAACAACATCCCCCAGCTGACTCTCAGGAGGCTTGTGGACTCTATGAGACAGAGATGTCTAGCTTGTATCCACGCTAATGGCGGCCATACTGAATATTGACATTGATTATCATTTGATTTGACTGTTCTGATTTCTGAAATGAAGGTGTTCATCAATTAGCCCATGAAGATGTTTTTGAGCTGCTGTTATTCGTTTATTTCTGATGTCATTATATCGTTCCATAGATAATTTTTCAATTAAATTGTTTGAAGAAGTTATTTTGTTTTTCGGTTGAATTGTGTGTGAATGTTTTCAATATATATATAACAATTTAAAACAGGTTTAAAACGAAGGATTAAAAACCTTTATATATATATATATATATATATATATAGAGAGAGAGAGAGAGAGAGAGAGAGAGAGAGAGATGCATGCACTTGTTTTCCCCCACTATCAAATTGTTCTCTCTCTCTCTCTCCATATATATATATATGTGTAAAACATGTAGGCTGTTAAGTGCTGGATGTAGCCATTAGTTAAAGCACCAAAAGTAGTAAAAATGGCACTTCCATTCCCACTCCACAAAGATACGTACGTTTCTGGAGTGGGAATGGAAGTGCCGATTTTACTACTCTTGGTGTATGTATGTATGTATGTATCTATATATACATATATATATATATATATATATATATATATAGAGAGAGAGAGAGAGAGAGAGAGAGAGCACAGACACAATCAGCCGAGTCTCCCTGATAAGTCCGATCCAGCGGACCAAAAGCCTAGGAGCAGGCAGTACAAATAGATCCGCCTTCAAGGGGAGTACAAAGGTTCCCTCAGGCAGCTAGTGAAAGGGTTTTTTCATATTTATAATATATCCCCCCCCCCCCCCCCCCCCCATTTTTTCAGCTTCAATTTTTTTAATTCAAATCTTTGCCAAGTCATTACTATAATGACTGAAGAACTGTTAGCCTGCACTTGTTTTCTCCCACTACTTATTGTTCAGCATTAAAACTGTGGTGTGTCTATATTTGACACCAAGAGCACAGACATAATCAGCCGTGTCTCCCTGATGAGTCCGATCCAGCGGACGAAAGGCCTAGAAGCAGGCAATACAAATAGATCCGCCTTCAAAGGGGAGTACGAAGGTTCCCTCAGGCAGCTAGTGAAGGGTTTTCTCATATCTATAATATATTCCCCCCCATTTCTTCAGCTTCAATTTTTTTTTTAATTCAAATCTTGCCAGTCATTACTATAATGACTGAAGAACTGTTAGCCTGCACTTGTTTTCTCCCACTACTTAATTGTTAAGCATTATAATGTTTGGTCAGTCAGTGGGAGATTGCATCTCTTAGGAGATCCAAGTAAAGGTTGTTCTGCACAATTCTTAGCCACTGACAATGCTTGGGTTATTGAACAGCAGAGCTGACCACTCAGACTGTTCCATATCTTTTGATCTCCCTTGCATCCTTGAATGGATCCTCAAGCATAGGCTCAAAGATCGTCCCCTACATTTTATACTGTTTGCATAATGCTTTTAGTTTTTCAGCAACGTTTTTCCTCTCCACACTCGTTTTCTTCCATTTACTATCCTTCGCTGGCTGCTTTGGGGGTACTGTTGGATTCTTTTTTGAACCCTTGTTGGTGAGAATACCACAGAATTATGGACTGTGGTGTGTCTATATTTGACACCAAGAGCACAGACATAATCAGCCGTGTCTCCCTGATGAGTCCGATCCAGCGGACGAAAGGCCTAGAAGCAGGCAATACAAATAGATTCGCCTTCAAAGGGGAGTACGAAGGTTCCCTCAGGCAGCTAGTGAAGGTTTTCTCATATTTATGATATATTCCCCCCATTTTCTTCATCTTCAATTTTCTTTTTAATTCAAATCTTTGCCAAGTCATTATTATAATGACTGAAGAACTGTTAGCCTGCACTTGCTTTTTTCCCACTACTTAATTGTTCAGCGATATATATATATATATATATATATATATGTGTGTGTGTGTGTGTGTGTGTGTGTGTGTGTGTGTGTGTGTGTGTAAAGACCTGTCTAGAAGGGTTCTCAGAACAGGTGCTTTCTCTCAGTCTGTCTGTCTTTCTGTGGCTAATATAGTTCTGCATTATTTTACTGTGTGACGGTCTTTCTCTAGTCTTTCAGTGGCTAATACAATTCTGCATTATCAACTGTGTGACGGTCTTTCTCTAGTCTTTCAGTGGCTAATACAATTCTGCATTATTACCTGTGTGACGGCTGGCAGGGACGTCTGAGGACTGCCGATGACTTTGATGTATTCCCCTGAAGGTCTGTAGCCATGCACCACACTTCCATCTCTACCCACATAGGTCTCCTTGAACCCCGCAGGGTAGCTGCCACGGTGGGAGGGCAGAGCCCTCAGGAACGCTCGGTCTGCTTCGCTGCACAAAGATGGTGGACAGACTATTACTAGTTATAGTGTAGAAAGGTGGGGGACAGAATATCACTGTTTATAGTGCAGAAAGGTAGGGACAAATATCACTCTTTATAGTGCAGAAAGGGGTGATAGAATATCACTGTTTTATAGTGCAGAAAGGTGGACAGAATATCACTGTTTATAGTACAGAAAGGTGAGGGACAGAATATTACTGTTTATAGTGCAGAAAGGTAGAGAGAGAATATCACTGTTTATAGTGCAGAAAGGGGTGATCGAATATCACTGTTTATAGTGCAGAAAGGTGGACAGAATGTCACTGTTTATAGTACAGAAAGGTGAGGGACAGAATATTACTTTTTATAGTGCAGAAAATGGGGGACAGAATATCACTGTTTATAGTGTAGAAAGGTAGGGAACAGAATATCACTGTTTATAGTGCAGAAAGGTAGGGGACAGAATATCACTGTTTATAGTGCAGAAAGGTAAGGGACAGAATATCACTGTTTATAGTGCAGAGAAGGTGTGGGACAGAATATCACTGTTTATAGTACAAAGAGGTGAGGGACAGAATATCACTGTTTATAGTGCACAAAGGTGGGGGACAGAATATCACTGTTTATTTGTGCAGAAAGGTGGACAGAATACCACTGTGTATTGTGCAGAAGGGTGAGGGACAAATTTCACCGTTTAAAGTACAGAAAGGTGAGGGACAGAATATTAATGTTTATAGTGCACAAAGGTGGGGGACTTTTTATAACGCAGAAAGGTAGGGGACAGAATATCACTGTTTATAGTGCAGAAAGGGGACAGAATATCACTGTTTATAGTGCACAAAGGTGGGGGACAGAATATCACTGTTTATAGTACAGAAAAATGGGGACAGAATATCACTGTTTATAGTACAGAAAAAATGGGGGACAGAATATCACTGTTTATAATGCAGAAAGGTGAGGGACAGAATATCACTGTTTATAGTATAGAAAGGTAGGGGACAGAATATCACTGTTTATAGTGCAGAAAGGTAGGGGACAGAATATCACTGTTTATAGTGCAGAAAGGTAGGGGACAGAACATCACTGTTTATAGTGCAGAAAGGTAGGGGACAGAATATCACTGTTTATCGTACAGAAAGGTGGGGGGACAGAATATCACTGTTTATAGTGCAGAAAGGTGGGGACAGAATATCACTGTTTATAGTGCAGAGAGGGGGGGGGGGGGGGGGGGACAGAATATCACTGTTTATAGTACAGAAAGGTGGGGGACAGAATATCACTGTTACAGAAAGGTGGTGGGCAGAATATCACTGTGTTTATAGTACAGAAAGGTGGGGGATAGAATATTGTTGTCACCTTTACAGCGCGAAAGGAGGAAACAGAATGGTTCATTTTCCCATCACAATGCAAAGAAATGGGGCACACAACATCCCTTTTTCCTTTTACAATGGAGAAAGATCTGGACAGAATTTCACTTTTTCCCCTACATCATGCAGAAAGATGGGGATCGAGTATTGCTGTTTCTCATCACAATACATTAAGTGGAAGACAGAATTTTACATATTTCCCAGTACAACGCAGAAAGTTGGGGGCGGAAGATCTCTTTTCCCTATTACATCGAGAAAGAATATAGAAAAATGCTATTTTCCCCATGTTTCAACATAAATGGAAGAACAATTTCGCACTTTTCCTGTCACAATGAAGAAATTTGAAGACATTTCTCACTTTTCCATTTCTCGGCGCAGAAAGGTGGGGACAAAAATCTAATTTTTCCTATAACTCTGCAGAAATATCCGGACAAAACGTCACTTTATCTGATCAAAATCAAAGTGGAGAGTCTGCATTACAATTCAATTGAGTTTTGTTGTTGAATAAATGACAAACTCAAACGTGTTGACGTCCTTGTATTGACTGGCCTTTTGGAGCTGTTTGGGGAACCAGTTGTACCCTCAGGGTTTGAACGTTGGACTTGGTAGAATGACATATCCCAATGAAGAGCTACCACGACAACCCCCCCCCCCCCCCCCCCTTCCCTCGTTCCCTCCCTCCCTCCCTCCCTCTCTCTTTCTCTCTCTCTCTCTCTCTCTCTCTCTCTCTCTCTCTCTCTCTCTCTCTCTCTGGGTGTACCCTAAGGGTTGGAGCGTTTTTATTTGGTAGACAGTGACAAATGAAATATTGATATGAAGAGCCACTGCGACAGTCACACTTCGTCTCTCTCTGTGTGTCTTTCTGTCTGTCTGTCTGTCTGTCTGTCTCTCTCTCTCTCTCTCTAACTGGCTAGCTCTCTCTCTTTCTCTCACACTCCTCTCTGTCTGTCTGTCTGTCTGTCTGTCTGTCTGTCTGTCTCTCTCTCTCTCTCTCTCTCTCTCTCTCTCTCTGTCTCCTTTTCATTCTTCCATCCTCTTTCTCCCCTCCTTCCTTCCTTCCTTTCTTCCTTCCTGTTAAGAAACTTCGATTACTTCTTATTCCTTCCGCCAACTTTAACAGCTTTTGGGACGGTATTCACCTGTTTGAGATCGATTTAGGCACTCTCAGGAGATAAAATCCCTTCCCCCTTCCTTGACTAATCCGCCCTGACACTATCGATGACAACTCACCTGATTGGAGCATAGGAAAGATTGCTGTGATGTGGAATG
>JADBJO010004485.1:97500-110000 GCA_016801955.1 Conus betulinus
TATTACCAAGGTAGCAGGACAACATTATGCTTCAAGAACTACCCAGGTCATTGATAAGTCTTTCTGTTTCTAGCATATCTCAGGTCGTCGGCCATTTTTTCAGGTTTTCAGAAGCTGTTTCCAGAATTACTACGGTCACAGACATACATTCTGTTTGTAAATACTTAGATCACAAATAAATAACCCCTTTGAAAGCTACCCAGTTGCCGTCATCAGATGACAACGTTCCGTTTGAAGAATAACAAATGTAACCGGTGAATCTTGCTTGTAGAATTTTCATGGTTACGGGCTAATATTCATTCTGTTTTTAGTATTATTCCCGTCACTGACAAGTATTCGCTGAGCCTTTGTGGACGCTACTATGATATAACCAAGCTCTGTATACCTTCCTACACCATCAGCTGTCCAAAATGGGGCCTGCTAATAACCCTCGCCGCAGGTCGCCGCCGTTTAGGGATTCACTCCGATTTGGAATATGATTATTCAATCTTGACAAGATTTTAATTCGTGACAGATGTCAATAAATGGCCGTGCGTTCGAGGTCAGAGTACTGATTCTGGAGCGCAGCCTCAAAAGCTGAGCGTCATTTACACTGTGTAGCTCCGTGTGCGAACTCACAGGTTGTGTACGACGCAGCATGGACTGTGACACGTGCAATCCCCCATCTCTCCTTCTTTAGCTTCAAAGCTAGGGCGGAAAGGTCATTAGTTCCGCAAGACAAAACAGGTAACAGATGTATTGTCCTGTAATATGTTTATCCGTATTGTCTTGCGGAAAATAATACCTTTCTTTTTAAAATTTCTTTTTTTTTATCTAATCAAGGATTTAGATCCTTTTCAGGCGGCGTTCATGAGTGTCCCGAGTCCAGCGCCGCCAGTTAGAATGGAGCGCAAGGAAAGCACATGGAAAGCTTCTCTCATAACTGAGCGTCTGAATGAGAGGAAACAGCAGACTTAAAACAACAAAGAACAATGCGGATTCGTGAACTTGTAGTACTGAGGCTAGGCAAACCTGCCCAATCTCACCGTGCCCGTTTACCGTAACAAACGACAGGCTAGGTTGTCACATCATCGTTCTGAGTGCCACTTTCTGAACATAGAATATGTGTGTGACCAAGATGCACGAAAAATGACTTCTTTTTTTTCCCCTGTGCCCGACACTGGCAGCCAACAGCTAGAGCTTCATGTATTATGACGTATTCTGCTGGCGTCACTTTTCAGTTCTGACGTTGAAACTCCTTTTATACTTGATACTTGATATGTTACATTTCCGTCGATGTTATGTCACGGTGTGGCCCTATCGACTATACATCAAGATCAAGATCAAGATCGGGTGTTTGAGGCCTTTTTACAAGGCCTGTTCACCACCCCTGTTCAAAAAACCACACTTGCGTGCGTGGCCTGGCAAAAGCAGTCTAGTTGTAACAGCTGGGGTCAGATTTGTTTGGCAGACTTTCCCAATGGGCATCCAGTCTTCTTTTAAAAGCACTAATGCTCGGGGCCGTCACCACATTATCTGGAAGACTGTTCCACGTGGACACCACTCGCGGCGCAAAGAAGTTGGGAACGCATGTTTAGTCTGCAAGGAACGCATGTTTAGTCCGTTTTTCATTGTCTTCAGTCTCCTAAGTTTGTCCTTTCCAGTGAAGTAATCACACAGAGTCACCAAAGTATTACATACCTGTACACGAAAACTAAGCATAAGTGCATGGTTCGATTTTCTGTCACTGCTGTTGTTATTGTTGTTCTTCGTGGTTTTTCTTTTTCTCCTCTGAGATCCGGCCAGATGTTTTGTTCAGGCCTCTGACTCTGTGTCTTCTGTTATCTTGGAACCACAACTTTAACTTGCATTTTTTTTTATTCAGTGTTTGATTGTACATACTGTTTACATTGTTCTAAAAAGCTGAACAGGTTCGTGATTCGCTGCACTTCACTGACCCACATTGAAGTGTGTGTCAGTGCTCAGGTCCAGGCAGACAGGTAGCCGGTGACACAGTGACAAACGTTACATCAGGAGGACACCAACAGACATGATGGCGGCGGGGGAAAACAGCAGGCTGGGAACTTCTGTGCTAATAACTTCTGTTTTCAACTCTCTTTGACTCTCTCCATCTTTGTTTTATTTTATCATACTTTATTTCATTTTTTGGTTACTGTTTGTGCTTGTCTTTGTTCACTGTCGACTACTGTTTGTCTGCTTCGCAGCTGATACATCGGTCATCGTTCTGGAGTTCTTTACACTTTGTTCTCTCTTGTCACAGTCTTTTTTGTTCTTGTCTAGCTACATGGTAATAAGACTGAACCCACCGTTCAGGGCGGATACTAGTAGGTCCTTTCTGCAGCGTCTTTTTTTTTCTCATATGGCCTGTGTGTGTGTGTGTGTGTGTGTGTGTGTGTGTGTGTGTGTGTGTGTGTGTGTGTGTGTGTCTGTGTCTGTGTCTGTCTGTGTGTATGTGTGCTGGTAGGGATTACACTGTTTGCTGTTCATGAGTTTGTCTGTGATGGAAAAAAAATCGTTTCGGGTATCATCAGCAGATATTTTGGAATTATAGAAGTCTGTCTGTGTCTTTACAGCAAGATTGCTGATGTTGTGTTTCAATCTGTTAAAAATGTTGTGTAGAAGATCAGAAGTTGTATCCACGCATCACCCTTGAATTAACTGCAATATTTCGGTATATTATAACCTTTTTCAGGCACCACTGGCCAACTGAAAGACAAACAGCATAGAATTCTGTGACTGAATGAATTCTGTGTTTGGTTAAATTCATCATAGAATTTTGTGGTTAGTTAACAATTTTGACTGTCCACCTTCAGAACAGTGCAAAGCCTAGGGCTGCCTGATCATCAGAGGTTTCTTGCAAACACCATGTGCCGATCACAGCTCCGACAGCTTTGAACGCCGTCATCCTGATGCCAGGGAAATTTCTCTTCTCGTGGGACACGTATTTTTTAGGTCGTTCACGTACGTTGAGGCGACAAAAATCAGACAGATGGTCAGCGAAAACGTTGTGTTTTCACCGGACGAGAATCAGTCATCTGTTCAATGGACTGTGTGTTCCACTTAGTATTGGTCTTTGATCGGTTTGTTCGTTGTGTTCGGAAAGAAAAATGGTGCAGTGAAAGTAACTAGGAATGCTTTCTATTACCGAAACGGACAGGCCCAAGCTTTTGTAGCAGGATAAAGGAAATTGAGGCCATGTCTCCTAAAAACCTTTCTGCTGTCAGATTTTGTTCTGGAGCCGCTAGGATTGGAACCTGCGCCATCCAGATGGAGGGTAACTCAGACATTGCTTTTTGGGGCGGATGTCACAATCACATTACTATGTTCTGTTCGTGAATGTCTGTACAGTGGGGTTTGAGTCCTGGCCTTGGTTTTCCGAGGTCTCACCTCCTGTTGCAGTGCGCAGCTGTTCATTCATCGGAGCCTTCACACAGCCTTTCTACTCCCTCTCTAAAAGCCTTCATGAATAGCAGAACAGCCTTTCACACAAACGAAGATAAGACGTAAAATACTGAAACAATTAAAGAAATCTATCGCTTTGTCTGAGCTGAGTTTCAAACCAAAGGGTTCACAAAACCTCTTCCTGAGGAAGGGAAAAACAACCGAAACGCTCACGTTCACTGTATCTAACCAAACCATTCCAACCATGACAGAAAAACCAGCAAGACCCTTGGAATGTGGTATGATGACACCTTGAAAGGGTCAAATAAGGGAAAAAAGAAATCAAGCAGATAGCAGAAAAAAACTGCAGATATTACACCTGTGTTGCCTGTTTGGCGAATACAATGTTTAGTTTCTGCAGTTCACGGTGATTGCCAAGCTCTTGCAGCAGGTATGATATGGAATATTAGCACAAGCACAATGTAATCAATGGTGGGCAAAATTAACAAATGGGACGATGAAATGGTTTTGTGCTTCACCTAGCTTCTCCGACATTGCGTTCTACAGTTGCCAGTAAAGCCGATGATACTTCTGAAATTCATTCTGATGAGCACAGAGTGGTTAAAGCAAGGCTACTGATGATGCTTGAGGAGTCTGGAGACTCAGTTGTGAGATCACTCCTCCCCAAGTCAAAGGCAATCACAAAGTGGAAAGGTCGAGGAGTAGCAGACAGTGCGAAGGAAAATTTCATGATCAGGGAAGACACATAAACCAACAGGCAGGGATGAGGAGAAATGAAGTGGTGGTGGTGAATGGCAAAGGAGAAAGCAAAGAGATGGTAAAACAGACACTGAAGATAAAGTCCGACGCAAACAGAACCCAAAAGACAGTCATCAGGGCCAATGATGCATTTGATCACCCGACTTAACGCACTCCAAAGAAGTCTTTTCAGGAATGAAATGAGGCATGTTTTTTTCCTCTCGGGATCAGCTTCGTCCTCAGATGTGCCTGCGATCTCTTGTAATCGAAGCGGAAATATCCAGATGACCCGACGTGTCCACTCTGTCAGGACAAAAACAAACAGTTCTCCATGTCCTGAGCTCATACAAAGCAGCACTACGCCAGGAAAACTAAACATGGAGACACAACTAAAGACTTGAATGCATCGTACATGCGAGAACAAACACAGCCACCAGAAATTCTACAAAGGACGTTCAACACGGCAAGAGACCACAAATCATTGTTTCGAGCAGCAGCGATATCAAGAGAACCGGAAGTAAGGTTAACTGGAAGAGTGGATGACTGGGTGTGCACAGCAGACCTCCAGAATGGGAAAACCATCAACAGACCTTCCAGAATGGGGGAAAACCATCAACAGACCTCCAGAATGGGAAAACCATCAACAGATCTCCAGAATGGGAAAACCATCAACAGACCTCCAGAATGAGAAAACCATCAGCAGACCTTCAGAATGGTAAAACCATCAACAGACCTCCAGAATGAGAAAACCATCATCAGCAGACCTTCCAGAATGGGAAAACCATCAACAGACCTTCCAGAATGGGAAAACCATCAACAGACCTCCAGAATGAGAAAACCATCAGCAGACCTTCCAGAATGGTAAAACCATCAACAGACCTCCAGAATGAGAAAACCATCATCAGCAGACCTTCCAGAATGGGAAAACCATCAAACAGACTCCAGAATGGGAAAACCATCAACAGACCTCCAGAATGAGAAAACCATCAGCAGACCTTCCAGAATGGGAAAACCATCAACAGACCTCCAGAATGAGAAAACCATCAGCAGACCTCCAGAATGGGAAAACCATCAATAGACCTCCAGAATGGGAAAACCATCGACAGACCTAAAAAAAAAAAAAAAAAAAAAGGGGCGGCACGAGACCGGACATAGAATCTCACTCAGATTCATCGAAAGGAATTATTCTAATCGAACTCAATGTGCCTCAGGAAAACACAATGGAGATAGCTCACATCTGTCAGACCGAGAAGCATGCTAATCTAACCAGCAGCTTGAGGTGAAATGACTTCCAAGCCAAAATCTTCTTTGTAAAGGATGGAAGGAGAGTGGATGTAGGTTGATCAACCGATGACATAAACAGTTCTGAATTTCTGGTAAAAAGAGGACCAGTACCCTGAAGACAATGGCAGAGGCACCTAAAAAGAGTTGCAGCTGAACATGGTCAAGAAGGGACAAAGCAAACTTCTTAATAACGCTTAACTTTAGTGATTTGAGCAAGACACCCATCAGAAATGGCACCATCTGGAGACGCTCAAATATCCGGCAGGTTCCCCTTTGACAGCAGCAAAAGACATCTAGCAGTCATGAGAATTTCTTCTTCCTGTATGATGATTTTTTTCGAAATGTTCAGAGCCTGTAATATTTGTATGCATGTTGGTCTGTAACATTTATGTATATATTGGTCTGTAACATTTGTGTACATGTAGGTCTGTAACATTTGTATACATGTTGGTCTACATATGATTGAAACACACTGAGGTCGGACAAACGATGAGCTGTTTCTGATCTCTAATGCAAAAGAACGTCGTCGATGCATGTGTGTGTGTGTGTGTGTGTGTGTGTGTGTGTGTGTGTGTGTGTGTGTGTGTGTGTGTTCGATTTGTCAGTCCCTTTTTGCTATACAGAAAAGGAGTTCCTTCCAAAATCCTCAAGATTCCCGAACATTGACCTAGTTCAAAACCGATCAAGGTTGAAAAGTGCAAACATTTCTTTTGTGTGTGTACATTTGCATGCGCTTAGGTGTGTGCGTGCTCGCGTGCGCGCGCGCGTATGTGTGTGTGTGTGTGTGTGTGTGTGTGTGTGTGTGTGTGTGTGTGTGTGTGTGTGTGTGTCCGTGCGCACGTGCACGAGCGCAGTTGACCAGATTTCCAGCCCTACCCAATATTTCCTTGTATTCAGTCCAGTAGTATATCTTGGAACACAGGAGACAGGATGGGACCCCATGAAAATTAGAGTCTAGTTCAGACAGTCTGAGGCCAGACAGCCTTCTACCAGAATAAATGCGCTCATGTGTGTGTGTGTGTGTGTGTGTGTGTGTGTGTGTGTGTGTGTGTGCGTTCGTGCATGCGTGCGTGCGTGCGCGCTCGCACGTTCGTTCACCAAGACATCTTGCACATTTTAAAACACTGCAAAGTGCGAAAGAAAAAATGTATTTAAACAAAAAAAAATCACCCAAACAACACAGCTTTCTCATTAGTTTATTCTATTTTTTTTTTCTCCAACACAAAGAAAGAAGTCAGAAGCCGATCTGACTCTGATCAGGGAAGCCAGCCATCAGAGAAGGCAGTCAGCACACAAGGAAGGCCGCCCAGCAAAGAAAAAACACACACACACTTCCAAGGACACGCTGACCTCCATCAAGTCAGCCCTCACCCCCCTGACCTCTCCCCTCCATGGAAGAGAAAGGCAGTCAGCCTATGGTGGAGAGTCTGAGGGGCAGATGGTCAGTTCACTGGGCTGAGAAGGATGTCGGTTGGTGTAGACATACGACAGAAGGTCGTACAACTTGGGGTCAATCTGCTGGATGTGATGTCTCGCCTCCATCTCTGTGCGGCAATAGCTGTATCTACCATAACACCTGCATGAAAAAGAAACGTTAACCACCGTAACACCTGTACAGAACAGCAGTAACTACCATAACGCTTATACAGAATAGCTTCATGGACTGTAACACCTGCACAGAATAGCAGCGATGATGCAATGCCTGCACTGAGTAATGTTGAGTAACAAAACATTGCATAGAGGAGATAGAGTAGCAGTTGACAATGTTATAATTTGCTATGAATCACTATCGTTATTCTAGACTAAATGGGGCTGTCCTAAATTCAGAAAGAAAAACCTCACACTGGGCATGTGCAAAGAAAAACTGCTACGCTCCTCTCTGATGAAATCAATTTGAACCTGGCTGTGCTCAAATTGCTTTCTTGAGTTAGGTGTGAACACTTTATTCTGCATTGCCTTAACTTTCATATTAACCGTACTTTCACAACAAATCAGTGAAAGTTGGGATAAACTATTCTGTGGAGAAAAAAAAACTGTTAGTTTGCAGCCTTATATTGCAGACTCTAGTTTAACGGATAGTTTTTCTTACTGCATGGACATTGCAACAACCAAGAGATCATTGTCATTGAACGACATATTGTCAAAGGCAAAATTTCATCCCTAGGCTGCTCATTGTTTCTTGATTGAAAGAGATCGCTCGGCCTGCCGAACATGGAAGTGTTTTAGATAACTGTGAAATCGATTTTTGGCCAAAGTTCTCTTACATCCAAAAGCATTTGAGGTGATGATTCTTGCAGGAAATTCGAACAAAACTCTGACTCTTTCCAATCACAGAAGAAGAAAAAAGAAAAACGAGATGATTAAGATTGTAGTGTTTCACTTGAAGTTAAAGTGAATACTGTACAACTTTCCAAACTTTGGCTACAAAACAGTGACCTCATCTGTGTCTTGATGTCGGATCTGGATCACGTGAGTCCCATGCATATAATCCCATAACAAGCTTCTTGTGTTTTCAATTTGATTTTGTGTAAATGATTGGAAGCATCAGTCTGTGGAAGAGGGTGCTGACTGTTTTCATGCTGACTGCCATCTGAAGAGTGTTGTCTTGTTTCTTTTGATAAAACAGTCTGAAGCGTCTGAAGAAGACATGAAGGAGAACATTTACCTATCTGTTTCTTATTGTGTATTAATTCAATGTTACTTTGCACCATTTTTGTGTGTTCAGTTGTATTTTGTCCAATATAAAGGCCGTACAAAGTTATACTACAGACCACAGAAATGCATACGCGCGCGCGCAGACACACACACACACACACACGCGCACGCACGCACGCACGCACGCACGCACGCACGCACGCACACACACACACACACACACACAGAGCAAAAACACACACGCACGCGCACACACACACACACACACACACACACACACACACACACACACACACACACACACACACACACACACAATGGCACACAGAAACGGGCCTGTACCCATTCACCCATGCACACACATACACACACACACTTGCACCCGCCCCCATCCCCCCCCCCCCTGCAACACACACACACACACACACACACACACACACACACACACACACACACACACACACACACAATGATAACAATGACACAGTCACTGTAAGGCGGGTACCCGAGGTCTGACCAGCGCGTTGGGCTGACGCACAGGTCAGACATCTGCTAAGTCGTAGCCACGAGACCCTCATCTTGAATTTCCCTCATCCTGGTCATTTAATTCAATTACCCATCAGCTTTAAATCATGCTCCGTGTAGTCTTGAAACTTAGCAGATATGGTGCAGCATATATGGACTAACCCACACGCAGTGACACCTCCTAGATGAAACTGAAGCTGAAACTTGTTATACTACGAATGCGTTGACAGTGACTGGGTAAAGAGACAGGCAGACACACAGAGAGAGGATCTCACTCGTTCATGCCACCAGCGCTGGACTGTTTGTTGACCAAGAAAAAGGAGCCAGAGGCCTCCCCGAAATACTCAGCAGCGTTGGCCATGGAGTAAGCGTCTGATCGCCACAGTGAATTCGCCTTGGCGTTGGCGTAAGCTTCATCCCTCTGCGCACAGAAAAAAAAAAAACAGCACGATGGAAATAACCGGTGGCATACGTAATATGCAGAATCTGCTAATTCAGGCATGAAAAATTTCACTCAACGATTGGAATACATTGAAAGAGATTTTGTCTGTTTGTTTTCCATAATGTGTGTGCTGGGTGATGGCAAAAAATAAAAACATGAGAAACATTTTTGTTTAAATAGCGCGCCCCCCTCTCTCTCTCTCTCTCTCTCTCTCTCTCTCTCTCTCTCTCTCTCTCTCTCTCTCTCTGGTGCATTTCCAGCTGGCGAAATGTTGACAGTCACCGGCAGAAACTCTGCCTATGAGCAAGAAACTTATAGCCATCTACCGCCCTCCTCCACTGCACTGTGGTAACTACCTAGCGGTCATCATGTCGAATTTATGTTCATGATTTCCATTCATGTGTGGATATTTTCTGCTTTTTTTCTGCATTTCTTAGATGAGATTTGGCAATGGAGAAAGGCATGCTTGCCTAGAGACTGAAACTACACAAACAGCTAAACGCTGCTGTGTTAGACTTGCTTCTGGCCCATTTGTACGCTGCGACTTTCTTGCAGTGCTGTGGTGTTGTGAATCGTATCATAGTCTGGACCTAGTTCGAGGGCGAACAACCTTCAACAGACCATCTGAAGAGTGCCGATGGCCATTCGTGTGGAACCTGTCCTTCTCCACCTAAATAATGCTCTAAATTTCCAATCTGCGTGTAAGGTAACAAATGTTTGTCCTATCGAAACAATACACTTCCTGTAAAGCTCTCTCTCCCCAGCTATCATAAGCCGATTATATGATCAGTCAATGAAATAAAGCCACTTGTCCACTTTACTGCCTTAGAATTTCCAAAGAACCGGGGACGAATGTTGTCATGGTGATCCTTTCTCGAAGCTTCCGCGGGTTTGTTTATTTTCTAACCTGCCCGCAAGGTTGCTGCATTTCTTCCAACGCAACGGGCGACAGGCTGTGCGACGAAATGGCGACACCGCGAACGGTTGACCTGTGTTGAACGACGAGCGGAGGTCCTGTTTAACAGGTCTGTGTGTGTGTATGTGTGTGTCTGTGTGTTTGTGCGTGTGCGCACGCACGAGTGTGTGTGTGTGTGTGTGTGTGTGTGTGTGTGTGTGTGTGTGTGTGTGTGTGTGTGTGTGTGAGAGAGAGAGAGAGAGTGTGTGTGTGTGAGAGAGAGAGAGTGTGTGTGTGTGTGCATGTGTGTGTGCGTGTGTGTGAGTGTGTGTGTGTGTGTGTGTGTGTGTGTGTGTGTGTGTGTGTGTGTGTGTGTGTGTGTGTGAGAGAGAGAGTGTGTGTGTGTGTGTGTGTGTGTGTGTGTGTGTGTGTGTGTGTGTGTGAGAGAGAGAGAGAGAGAGAGAGACAGTATGTGTGTGTGTGTGTGTGTGTGTGTGTGTGTGTGTGTGTGTGTGTGTCTTCATGAAAGATTATTTTTCCACATGAAGACAGTCCCTAAAGTACCACCCCCGCCACTCCAGTCCTGAAGATGAGCTGTAAAAAGATCAAAAGCTAAAACAGCTTTCTTCTATCGCACCATTCTTCTCATGGCGAAGTTAAAGCCTTGGCCGTCCACGGCATGGGCAAACTCATGGACGGCGATGTTGTCGTGGTTGTAGTAAGGGTCATGGACACACAGGACGTTCTCCTCCAGGACCACGGCAAGTGACCCTGCGCCCCCTGCCACGTTGTCCCACTTCCTGCCGTCAAAGGTGCAGGTTCTAGCGCAGGAGCCGTCACAACGACCTGAGGACAGAGCGTGAGGTCAGCTTCAGATGGAACTCGTGTCACAACAACCTGGGAATAGTGTGAGGTTTTTTTTTTTTTTTCACAACTAATATGAGGTCGACTGAGAACTGAGTTCACGTCACAAATTTCCGGGGACAATGTCGGGGTCAGTAGGAAATGGGAAACCTCATGCCACAACGACCTGAGGACAATATAAGATCAGCTAGGGAAACAGTTCTTCATGTTGCAACGATCCCGGGATATAATGACGTCAGTTGGGTATTAGGGTTCTTCATATCAAAATGACACGGAGACGATGTGAGGTCAGCTAGGGAATGAATTTTTCATGTCCAATGAGCCTAGTGCAATATAAAGTCAGCGTTATAATCTTTTAAAGAAAAAAGAAAAGCTCACCACGACACTCAGGTGTGTCTCTCAGACTGGCAAACTCAGGGAAGACGGTCATTTTTTCCCTTTTGCGGAAGACTCCCATGCCCGCATTGCGAGAGACCAAGTTGCTGAAGATCTGATACGGTGAATGTCTCAGCATCTTGTGAATGTCCTCCGCGACCTGCAGGAGATTGGTACATGTTACCAGAATGGGGGGGGGGGGGGGGGGGGGGGGGTCCTTAGAGATCTTTAGTGGCTTTTGACAAGTGTCACGTTTCAGTCATTCTTCAGTCTTCAGTCTTTCTTAGCAGTACTTGTGTGGAAAGCAGCCCACGCTGTGTATAAAAGACACTTCATAACGTCAACATGTCTAGCAGATGGGTACGGGTTAGATACGTGTGAGGGTGCTTTAAGACTTTTTTTCGACCTAATAACACATTAACATAGAATGCAGGGGGTCTTCAAACGAGCAGTGTAATCCTGAGCAAGCGGACGGACAAACGTGTAATTGATTTACATCATTTTAAAAATGCATCCAAATAAAATCATACTGCTGGTCGTAATGTTAATCTGAAATAACCACTGCCATCAGTATTCACACTCGATTTCGGTCAGGCATAAATCCCTCGATGAATAGATACCATCACAATGCCGAACAAAACAGTGAATGTGAATACGAATGTCATCGTTTAATAAAAGAACGGGGGAAAAGCTTCTGAAACGTTCGTGATCACATAACATTGATCCTGACATACGTAACTTTCTAATAACCCTAGATAGGAAGATTCTGCAAGACATGTGCTTTGACTTTTTCTTTCAGTGGCTAACAATGCCATTATTGTGTAGTTATCTGCCATTGTATCGTTATCTGCCATTCGTGTTTAGATATCTACCATTTTTGTGTGTAGTTACCTGTGTGACAGCTTGCGGGGACGCCTGAGGACTGCCGATGACTTTGATGTATTCCCCTGAAGGTCTGTAGCCATGCACCACACTTCCATCTCTACCCACATAGGCCTCCTTGAACCCCGCAGGGTAGCTGCCACGGTGGGAGGGCAGAGCCCTCAGGAACGCTCGGTCTGCTTCGCTGCACAGATGACCGGCCAGAACAACACTTTTTTCTTCTTCTACGTTGCATAAATGTGAGCACAGAATATCACTTTTTTACCCCACGACGATTTAGGAAATAGGGACAGAATCTCACTTTTCCCCTGTCACAGTACAAAAATTGAGGACAGAATCTAGCCTTTTCCCATCACAATACAGAGAATCTAACATTTGCCCCCCCCAAAAAAAAAACAACAGAAATGTGGGGACAGATCTCACTTTTTTCCGATCACA
>JADBJO010004485.1:115000-117500 GCA_016801955.1 Conus betulinus
GTGTCGGGACCATATACTTAATGTAAAGATTTTTTTGTGATTTATTTTTACATTAGAGTTTAAAAACGCTGCAGGTAGCAAAGGGAAAAGCCTTAAATGTTGATTCGAGCAGCATAGGACGATACATTTTATCATTTTATAAATGCTGTTTATTGCCAACTGACAGAGTGTATGGGAATTGCCATAGCAACCTGTCCTGACAGACTGTGGTAATATCTGAGAAGTGACAATAGAAAAATAACTGTCGAGGGCACTGCTATGAGTCTGCTCTCATTTGTACCGGAGTTTAACACATCATATCATCATCAAGAAAAGCATGTGCATCATCAAAGAGAAAAAAAAAAAACAGATGAAGATGATAACAATACCTACTATCAAGAAAACCCATCGAAAAAAGCTCTACCTTAGATTAGCCAGAGCTGCGATAGACTGATTTGGCCTTCATGTTTGCATACTGTTCGCTTGGCGATCGCTGGGTGCATAGTAGCTTGGCTATGCATTAACTGTTTAGATACACTGAATTTACTGTGTCACTCAGTGACACATTGGTAAAATTCGATGATGCACAGAGAGACAAAGGAAAGTTGAGTGAAGGAAAAGGATTGTAGCTATTCTTTAATGTCATTCATATAAGTGCAGTTGTCGTAAATACCTTTGACGCATGATGGAAAAGACGTGACTTTGCTTCTGGGCGTGGATTTTACTGGTATGTTTGGGATATCAACTCTATGCACACCAGATTTTAGAAGCAAGGTCGGGGACATAGACAATCGGTTAGAAACGAAATGTTGGGACACGTGGATACGTATGGTTTCAAGCAGGAGATTTTTCACTGTGTACTCAGGATACATTTCAACGTCGTTATCTTCTCTGTTTGTTTGTTTATTTTTGGTTTTTTTTTGTTTTTTGTTTTTGTTTTTTGGTGGTGGAACCTCTGCAATGGTACATCTTTTTTTCTGAGAAAAACGCTTCTGAAGACTCGTCTCTTCAGCGCTTTCTGAGGAAATATTTCAAAGTAATAATTTCTGTAATGTTTTCTGAAGGCATCCCCATGGGCGTTTAAATCTCTGTTTCAGTTTGATCGTCCTCATCTGTCATCACCTTGTTTTGAACAATCATCTCCTGTCAGAAACTGGTGTAGAAGTGTTAATTGGAAGGTCGACCAATCGTCACCGAATTGATCATCCACTATCAACCTAAGACTTCAAAGAACGATGAACATTGTTGCGGCGGCTTGCTTTGCAGCATTTATGTCCATGTAGATTTGACTGTTTGGTGTGTGTATCTTTAACGCCTAATTCGAGTCAACAAATGGTGATAAGTTGGAAGTTAATGATTAAATTAATGAAAAATTTTTTCAATACATGGATCCAGAGCCCTACTTGCAGGGCTTTCAAATGTAAAGGAAATGAAGAGTAATCAAAGCAACAGGCTTATTTTTCAAATGTATGATAAAATAAGCAAAGCAGAGGTAATCATTCCACGACATTAACACAGATATGCTAGCAAATATATATATATATATATATATATATATATATATATATATATATATATATATATATATATATATATATATAATTAAACCAAAGCGCAACCGAAGCCAGAAACGCTTCCAGTATCACATATCCTTTCCCTTCAAACACACACACACACACACACACACACACACACACACACACACACACACACACACACACACACACACACACACACACACACACACACACACACACACACACACACACACACACACGCACCATCGTGCACAAACCTAACTACTACTAATCTTACTTATCAAACACACAAAATTCGGGGAGCAACATCAGAAACACTATTTACAGAAATGTGGCCAAATTCTTTTACATTCATGATTTTTAAAGTGAGATTTGAAGGGAAAGAGAGATTCAGAGTGCCCTGAGAGTGACGGGTAGATCTTTTCAGAGTGCTGGAGCTCGGTGCATAGAAGACCTTTGACCCTAGGTCTTAGTTCTGAAAGAAAGAATTTTCAAGAGTCCTGTGCTTGAGGAAGAGCGGAGTTGGCGAGGAGTGTAGACGTGTAGAAGTTCAGATGAATGGTCATGTGCCGTTTTTGATATGACAGAAAAAGTGAAAGTGGAAAGTTTGCATTCAATTCTCTCTGTGACAGGGAGCCAGTGAGATACGAAGGAGTTGAGATAATGTTGGGCGTCTGAAAATAATACAATCAACATTACTTCGGATTTTCTGAGGTCTATCCAGAAGACAATTGGCTGTTCTTTTCTTTGAAAACTATTGGTAATGCTGCTCGAAAGTCAGCATATCCTGTCACTGTCAATGCACTAATTACTTCACGAGCCAGCGGAATTCTTATGAAAAGTTCCATGCCTGAAGCCAAGAAAAACAAGGGCTGCTATTCTGGTAAGTAAGCTGTAGAGAAGGACAAGATGATGGATGTATACAACAAAGAACTCTGAAGATTTACAGAACTGTACAAAGCCTCAGAAAGTCTATGCTGCCA
>JADBJO010004485.1:122500-172500 GCA_016801955.1 Conus betulinus
TAATGACAGAAACACCTTTACAGTATAGTGGTCACTATTATAACACCGGTACAGTATAGTGGTTACTACACCATAACACCTGTACAGTATAGTGGTCACTACCATAACACCTGTACAGTATAGTGGTCACTACCGTAACACCTTTTACTGTATAGTGGTCACTACTATAACACTGTACAGTATAGTGGTCAACTACCATAACACCTGTATAGTATAGAGGTAACTACAATAACACCTGTACAGTATAGTGGCAACTATTATAACACCAGAACAGTATAGTGGTAACTACTGTAACACCTGTACAGTATGTTGGTAACTATTATAACACCTGTACAGTATAAAATTTCAACTGTAACACTTGTACAGTATGGCGGAGAACTACTATAACACCTGCACGGTACAGTTGATAGCTACGATAACACCTGTACAGCACATTGTAGAACAAATACACAAGATTACGATGCATTTCTACTCTTGGGTCTGTCAGTTCAAGTGGCAACTATCATAACAACATTTACAGTATATGTAAGTACAAACAAACCTGTACAGTAGCGACTTATCTGATGTCCATGTGGTAAGCTGTGAAGAATGGCTGACACCGAAGGTATAGTTGTAACTGTCATTTCCTTCGGTCAGCCATTCTTCACAGCTTACCACCATGGACATCAGATAAGTCGCTCTTCGTTCTTTGTTTTGTACTGCCTAAATGTTAAATGTTACGTATATTGGTTTCACTTGAAGAAGACCCAAGAGGTCGAAATGCACTATTATAACACATGTACAGTAAAGTGGTAACTACTGTAACACCAGTATAGTGTAGTGGTGACCAGTGTAACACCCTGTACAGTGTAGTGGTCACTAATGTGACACCTGTACAAACTGTTCAGTGTAGTGGCACTTACCGTAACACCTGTACAGTCTAGTGGTATTTACTGTAACACCTGTACAAAATATTGGTCACATACCACCAGCGCTGAATGGTAGTTACTACCAAAATACCTGTCCAGAATAGTCATATAGCTGTAACAGCAGCAAAGAATAGCAGGGAAAAACAACCGTTAACATCTGCACTTGATAACAGTGACTAATGTAACATATGCACATACTAGCAGTGGGTACTGAAACATTTGCACAAAATGACAGTGCCTCCCACAAAGGGCAAGGTGGGCAGCTTGAGGGGGAAATACGGACACGCGACGAGAAATTGTATAGTGTTAACAAACACCGATGATATTGCTAATCAAGTGAATTCATGTCATTGATATATAGCCCACATTTGGACAGAGTTGTAAAACAGCGTAAACTCGCAGATGTAGTTGGCGATTGCCCAGATTCAGAGAAGATGGGAAAAGATGCACTGAAGGGAAAACAACTCTAGAAAATGCTGGACGTGTTGAAAAGCATTAACAGTAATGGAAGCCCTGGAAGTAAAGATTTCGCTGGTGTGTGTGTGTGTGTGTGTGTGTGTGTGTGTGTGTGTGTGTGTGTGTGTGTGTGTGTGTGTGTGTGATGGTTAGAATCATATGTCGTAAGATCTCTAAAGATGGTTTTGAGAAAATGGAATTTGTATTTTAAAAAGGGACAAATCTAAAGATGAAATTTTAACGAAAAGTAGAGACCTACATGGCTTTAAACGTAGTGTGCAAAGTGGAATGTATTTCCATTGCTGACAAATTTAAATGTCTTTTAAATTCAATCATAAAACGATGACCAGAGTGATTTTCTGACATATCGATATTCAGGAGACAGTATTCACCTCATGACTACCTGGTTAAAACAACAAAAAAACCTGGGCTATTACCACGTGTAAATTTTGAAAGAGCGTTTTTGATAGTGCGTACTTAGATTATCTTTAAGATTTTACAGCTTTTCTTGTCGGCCCTGACTTCCTTCACTGGATGAAGACGTTTTATAGAAACATCAAATCAACAGGTTCTCTTAATGGCGAGCTGACCAGCTTGTTTGCCATCGAAGGAGGTTGTAGGCAGGGTGACGTGATATTACCATTGTCACAAACACCACGAGAGAATGAGAAGATAACTCGTTCTTAAATCCATAGATGAGAAGCATCACAGCGCTTGGTCTCACAGAAAGACTCCAGAGAAGAAGAAAGACAGTTCACAACATTTATTCAGCCTCTGATTCATACACTTGTAAATAAAATAAATGAATGAATGAATGAATACATAGGCAGAAGCAGAGAAGGTAAAGGAACGGAGAAATATCTGGGCTAACTCGATAGGAAAATGATGATGAACCTTCCAACCTTCTTGGCATCTTATAACCACCTAACCCATCAGAAGAAATACTAAAAGATGGTGTGAACAACTGGTAGAAAGCAAAAAGGGTGAGATGTATTTTCCATTACTTTTCTTTCAAATAATGGCATATGAATTCTTTAAGACACGTCCGTATTATCATGAATTCCAGACGAAGGTTTTCTTCTACCATTATAGAAGAAATCAATCAGATCAATGAATTTGTTTTAAAGACTTTTACACTAGCGCATGTTGACACATGCAAACAAACGCAAACACAAAATCAGACAGAACCTAACTGTCGTGTAAAGGTGACGGCTCGCTGAACAGCTGTTTTCCAAGATTTGCAGAGCAGCAAAGTAGGAACAAGTTGAGCAGTCCTCAATCGCCCCACCCATAAGTCGGGGGGGGGGGGGGGGGGGGGGGGGGGGGGGTTCGGTATCAATGGTGAATCCCCTATTCAGACTGAAGGGAAACAGCGGCGTCTGCAAATGTTATCTCCCTTCTCCAGTCGCCTGCCTGTCAAACTCGGCAAGCAGTGTTGTGCCCCCTTTTTACAATGAAGTTTATAAGACTGTAAGGAGTCCCTTGTCTATTTATCATTTTTAACAGAGGAGCGCACACGCGACATTTCTTTCATGCAAGTGCATGAGGTATGAATGTAATGGAATGTCTACTCATACGGATAGATAGATAGATAGGAAAAACAGACAGGCAGGTAGGCAGAAAGACAGATAAACAGACAGAGAGGTAGATAGATAATTAGATAGACAATGGATTGATCGATTGATTGACAGATAGATCACACTGAGGAATACACATAGATAGTGATTTTCGTCTCAGCTGACGACCCTTATAAGACTAATTTGGATAGAGAAAAGGGAAAAGAAAATATGCTCTACCTTTCATTAAGGAAACCTAGATACTTTCAACGTATTTGTTTTGAGACTGACCTAGAGAGAGACTGTAGAAGAAGGGTGGGGATACCCAGGGGAAAAAACTCAGCTCTTGGTAGTCAAAGATAAATATTTTGAATAAACTGCTTGCCTAACAATCTAAACTTACCGTTTATACACACTACTCAAAAATAGTCATATATCTGTATTCACTCATGATTAACCATCTAAATACATTGAAAACAAAGTGCTACGAAAAAATAAGTTTCATATTTTAATGTTAGCGAATGAAAAGACAACAGGAAGACCGGCAATTAGAGAGATGATCTCACTCGTTCATGCCACCAGCGCTGGACTGTTGGTTGACCAGAAAAAAGGATCCAGAGGCCTCCCCGAAATACTCGGCAGAACTGACCATTGAGTGAGCGTCTGATCGCCACAGTGAATTTGTTTTGGCGTTGGTGAAAGCGCTAATCTTCTGCACACAGCGAAACCCCAGCGCACTGGAATGACGTGCAGGATGCTTTACACACATAAGATATCAGTTCAGGCATAAGACGTGGAATATACTAACACAGAATTGTCGTTTTTGTTTTTCCAAAAAATTCTCTGCTACTTTCCTGTGGCAGGAGTGAAAAATAGTAGGTACAACCTCTCTCTCTCTCTCTCTCTCTCTCTCTCTCTCTCTCTCTCTCTCTCTCTCATTCTCCTCTCTCTCTCTCTCTCCTCTCTCTCTCCTCTCTCTCTCTCTCTCTCTCTCTCTCTCTCTCTCTCTCCCTCTCTGTCTCTTTCTCTCCCTCTCTCTCTCTCTCTCTCTCTCTCTCTCTCTCTCTCTCTGCATGTGTATCCAGCCTATGCAGAGGATCCTTATGTAACTGAATTCCACTGCAATTTACAAACCATCTACTCCTCAGGTCAAAGAAAGCTTCATATTTTCGCCCTATTTATGATGGATTTCTGCCACTATTTATAAACTTCATGGACTGACATGTGACGAAAAGAAAGATCAACAAGTTAATGTCCATCTGTTAAAAATAGACACACAGACATGGCATGGTGAGTATGAGTCAGTTCCAGAATTAAGAAAATGAAAGTGGAAAAAAAAATATGAGAATGGAGGTCCCACTGTTTGAAAAAAAAAGTACAGAAAAGGAAAGGGGAAAAAAAAAGCGACGAAAAAAAAAAAAAAAAAAAAAAGGCTGGAGGACAAAAAAGGGACATTGGAACTTCACAAACACCATATAGTGTTATGGTAAGCTTGGTCCTAGCTTGCCTACACAGCAACATGTCATGTTGTGTTTACAGCTGCTGTGGTGATGTGGAGGTGAACCCTGAATGGGCCCAACGGGAAGGACACGACCACTGGTGGACCCATCTGCACACTGCTGATGGATGTTTTCCTCGGGTCAGTCTGAGAACTGCGGTTCAAATTGAAGTGCCGATTCATTCATCAGGCCTTTTTTTTTTTTTAAGTTTATTTCTTGAGTGTGTGCGTGCGTGCGTGCGTGCGTGCGTGCGTGTGTGTGTGTGTGTGTGTGTGTGTGTGTGTGTGTGTGTGTGTGTGTGTGTGTGTGTGTGTGTGCGTGCGTGCGTGTGTGCGTGTGTGTGTGTGTGTGCGTATGCGTGCATGTGCGTGCGTGCGTGCGTGCGTGCGTGCGTGCGTGCGTGTGTGTGTAGTGTGTGTGACCGTTTTTTCTCCCTATTTTGTTTTAAATGCAAGAGTAAAGATTCAAATAGAATGGCTAGCGGCTTCATGACGGCCTAAGTTTATCTTACCCACCGATGACAATAGCTCAGCTGCTGTATCATAAATTGTTCCAGGTATTTATGGGTACATATGCGTTGATGTAGGGTCCAGAATAGCTCGGTTGGTAGAACGCCGGACTCATAATCTTGGTGATCCTGGTTGCAGGTTCGAATCTCCACTGAGCCGTTTCAGTACGGGGAACAGGGAGGCGGGAAGGTGGTGTCGGATTTTTACCTCCGAGTTAACGTTGGCTCTGACTCCATTTCTTAAAAAGTCCTTCGAATTACACTTTTCCGTGTGTGAACGCACGCACAACATCTTGCACACACGTAAAATCCCATCACCAACTTTCGAGGGAGAAGGCCAGTTTGGCCATTGGTATGGATGACATGTTACACATAGCATGCATCCTGCGTGAGAAATCGAACGACTATTGGAAGAAAAGTGAGTAAATGATATTGATTGAATGACACACAAAACGGCTGAATAAGCCCCGGCGGGCAGCTCTTCAGTCGGCTCTACCCAGGCAGCCAGCCCGTTATGTAAAAAAAGGGTATGAATTGCAAAATGCTTAGGGCTTGGTCTCTAGCCGAGGATAGGCGCTATGTAAATACTCTTAATAATAGGGCTAATGATTATATGTGTTTATTGCTTTTTTCACGAGAGGACTTTACATTCTACGCGATGACAACTCTGAAAACATCACACATACTCTCTAATCCCCTACGCTGCTTCCACCGCCATTGAAAATTTCGACTGAGCTATAATTCAACAGAAAAGAAAGCATTTTCCTTCTGCCTTACCATTGTCCTCATGGCATTGTCAAAGCCGTAGCCATCAATGGCATGGGCGAACTCACGGACGGCGATGTTGTTGTGGTTGTAGTAAGGGTCATGGACACACAGGACGTTCTCCTCCACAACGACGGCAAGAGAGACCCACCGGCCCCCGCCACCGTGTCCCACTTCCTGCCGTCAAAGGTGCAGGTGATGGCACAGGAGCCGTCACAACGACCTGGGGACAGAGCGTGAGGTCAGCTTCAGATGGGGTTAATGTCTCAAAGTCCTGGGGACAAAATCAGATCACCTGAGGATGGAGTCCTTCATGAAACAGCGACCTGAAGACATGTGTGAGGTCAGCATGGGACAGAGTTCTCCATGTCATGAAGACCTGACGACACTTCCTGAATTCTCTATTCACAAATACCTGGGGACAATGTGAGGTCAGCTAGGGAGAGAGTTCTTGTTACAATTACCATGAGAGAATGTGAGGTCAGCTATGTATGAGGGTCTTCATGTCATAATGACCTGGGGACTTTGTGGGGTCATCGAGTGAAGGATGGAGTTCTCTATGTCATGATGACCTGGTGACAATCTGAAGTCAGCGAGGAATGGAGTTCTCTATGTTATGACGACCTGGTGACATTGTGAAGTCAGCGATGGATGGAGGTTCTCCATGTGATGATGACCTGGTGACAATGTGACGTCATCGAAGGATGGGTTCTCTATGCCATGATGACCTGGTGACAATGTGACGTCATTGAAGGATGGAGTTCTCTATGTCATGACGACCTGGTGACAATCTGATGTCAGCGAGGGATGGAGTTCTCTTTGTAATGACGACCCGGTGACAATGTGACGTGAGCGAAGGATGGAGTTCTTCAGTCATAACGACCTGGTGACAAAGGAAGTCAGCTAGGGGTGGGTTCTTTTTACATCATATCGTCTGGGAACAGTGTGTGAGGTCAGCTAGGGATGGATTTTATGTCATAACGACCTGGGGACAATGTAAGATCAACTAGGGTTACATAGAATTTTGAAACACATACACAACCATTCTTGGCAATGTGATTAAAATGACACGATAGTCTAAAGAAAGTCTCACCACGACACTCGGGCGTATCTCTCAGTCTGGCATACTCGGGAAAGATGGTCAGGTTTTCTTCTTTACGGAAAACTCCCATGCCTGAATTGTGAGCGACCAAGTTCCTGAACACGTTCGGAGGTGAATATCTCAGCATCTTGTGAATGTCTTCTGCTACCTGTGGAAGAGGGTAGATGTTATGAACACCGGGGAATGGAACGTTAGCGGATATGGTAATTGACATAGGGTCTCAACGGAACTCTAGCGCTTTTACCAACTGTTAGGGTACAGTAAACATTCAGAACTCTACTTTTATGTCTTCTACTAGTTCCTGTCTAAAAAGAAATGTCGCCGCCGTGTTTCAAAGACAACGATGATTATCAACTGGTGTAGTAGATGGGGAGGTATGGCAAAGGGTGGGAACGTTATCGGCATTTTTTTGTGTATTTTGGTTTTCTCACGTTTAGAAAAGCTAATCTCACCTAGTTCTCTGGTTGATCTACCTTTGCCATTATCATTGCAAAGGGTTCAACCAGCAAGGAGACCAATGCGCCCAGCTGCATTACCCGCATATGAAATAGTAACGTCTTTGAACTGCATGATAGAGATTGATGTAGGTTCTCAGATAATCATTGTAAACCTGAGAAAAAGGGTGGACTGGATAACATTTTGTTTACGTTGTGGCATCTATGTATAAATGCACTGAGATAATCATACTAAGCACAATCATTTCAGTCTAAATAACCTTTCTGCTTTAGGCTTAAATGCCTTTTCAGTCTTACCGGCCACATGACAATAGCATAAGTACCTCAGTGAATAGGTTACCATCACACTGGTAGACACAACAATCAAGATGAAAATGAATATTGTTTTTTAAAAAAAAAAAAAAATCTACAAAAATTATAACATCACGTAACACGAATACTGCTAAATCAGGTTCGTCTCATTTGTTTCTGCAATTGCTGACAGATCCTCCCTGATTGTGTAGTTACCTGTTTAACGGCAGTCATGGAAGCCTGAGGACTGCCGATGACTTTGATGTAACTCCCCGAGGGTCTGTCGCCGTAGACCAGATTTCCGGCACTACCCAAATACGTCTCCTTGAATCCCGCAGGGTAGCTGCCACGGCTAGAGGGCAGAGCCCTCAGGAACGCTCGGTCTTCTTCGCTGCAGAAAAGACAGGGTGGAATCTCACTGTTTCCTGTCACGATGCGTTAAGTTGTGAACACAATCTCAATTTTCCCTTCAAAAAAAAAAAAAAGGAGAAACTGAATCTCATGTCTTCGTGTCGCAATGCAGAGAGAGGGAGGGAGGGGGGGGGGGGGGGGGCGGACAATGGAGACAGAATGTCACCTTTTCCCATCACACTACAGAACGTTTGCGGGCAGAAGCTCACCGTTTTCCATCACAGCGCATAAATATGGGGATTAAATCTCGCTTCAGCGCACCCCCACCACACACCACCACCACCATGAGAAAGAGAAGGACAGCATTCTAAAATTTCTCTTCACCCATCAGAAAGCAGAAATGTGGGGACAGAATTTCACCACTCCCATTACAATGTAGGAAGGAGGGAGGCAGAACCACTTTCTTTCCCACATTCCAGAAAGGTCAAGACAGAATCTCTGTTTCCCAATGACATTGCAGAGAAGTGGGGGACAGAATTTCATTTTTTTTTACACTGCAGAAAGATGAGAACAGAATCTCACGTTTTCCCATCACAAGATAGAAGCTTGGGGATAGAATCTCACTTTTGTCACAACAATGCAAATGGCTAAAAGCAGACCTCACTTTTTCCATCACAGTGCAAAAAAGTGCGGATATGTCTCATTTTAAACCATTAAAAATACGTAAAGGTGATCATTGACTCTATCTTTCTCCACTAGAACACAGAAAGATGGGAACAGATCTCACTTTACGCCATTAAAAAACAAGAGAGTGGCGAGGGAAAATCTCCCTTCACCCAATTAAGAATACAAAAAAGAGTGAGCACAAAATCTAACTTTCTGCATCACAATACAAAGAGGTGGAGACAGACGTCAACTTTCTCCTTTAAAATACATAAGGCGACGACAGAATCTTTCTCTGTTGCAATATAGAAAGGTAGGCACACAGCATCTCACTTCCACCCCCCCTCCCCCCCTCCGCCCCCCCCCCCCCCCCCCCCCCCCCCGCCCCCACCTTAACAGTCAGAAAACTGGAGTGAACTCCTACGTTACCCTTGACAGGGTTTGCACTAAATCTCTTTTTCAAATTAAAGGGCAGAAATGAGTGAACAGAATCTAAGGTTTTCCCTTCAAAATTAGGTGGGGGCGGTGTGGACTGCGATCAAGTTCAATTTTGTTTTTCTGGATAACTTTTTTTCCTGTCAAAATAAAATAGAGAACGTTTCCATCGCATTTAAATTTAGGTTTGTTTCTGGATAAATGTCAAAATCAAACCTTATCATCAGCTGTTGGGAACCGGGTGTAACCTATGCGTGTGTGTTGCAGTTTTGAGGCAACACGGACTTCAATTGTTTTTGCATCGATTCTCTCTCTCTCTCCCTCTCTCTCTCTCTCTCTCTCTCTCTCTCTCTCTCTCTCTCTCTCTCTCTCTCTCTCTCTCTTTCACACACACACACACACACACACACACACACACACACACACACACACACACACTCTCCCACGCATAAATACGCACACACACACAACACACACACACACACACACACACACACACACACACACACACACACGTACGCACGCACACACGCACACACACACTCACACACTCATACACACACGCATGCACACACACACACACACACACACACACACACACACACACACACACACACACACGCGCGCGCACACGCACCACAAAGACAACTGGCTCTTTCACACAGACAAAAAAAAAAAAAAAAAAAGAAAAAAAAGCTGTACACAATATTTATCAATTTCCAGATTTTAGTTCCCCATTTTCTGAGGCAGTTATACTAAGGCAGTCCTACCCCACCCCACAATGAAGACGACCATGGCAGGAACAAGAACACATCATCCCACTATCTCGCCACATTCAGCCCATATAAGGTTCAGAACCAAGCTGCGGCCATGGGCATCGTCATACTAACTGGAAATCGGACTTCCAAAAAGCACATTGAAAACTAATCCTGCCAACAATATTTTATCATTCCTCTCGTAGCACAAGCGCTCTTTCTTTTTAACAAACTCAAAACAAAGCAGAAATCAAAACAGTTATCAGTCTCCCAAACCGAACATATGCAGCATGTCATTCAGTGTTGATATGTTCCCATTACACACCCACACGCGCGACTGTCAGCAATAGACCCCAGTTCATGTGAAAAAAGAAAAAAATCGGGGCAAGATAATACCTGTCTCTCTATTGCAAATACAGATGCCTTTATCTCGGTTTTCTGGGCAAGCAAACAGATGTTGAGAATTAAATATTTAGTTTCCAGCGATGGCGGGATACCGACCAGAAGATCGGCTGTGTGCGATACATGCGCACCGTTTTACTCCCATGTTATGGCCATCTCTCTCTCTCTCTCTCTCTCTCTCTCTCTCTCTCTCTCTCTGATCGAACTGTTAAGCTCACTGATGGAGAAAAATTGCTTGGGGGTTTGCCCACTGGCGGCATTTGTCCCATGAAAACGGCGGCGTCTCTCGCGAGCTCTAACACATGTTACCTCCCTTGCAGATTTTCAGATATCGCCTACTGTCTATCACCTCCTGTCCGAACCAAAAATTGCCTATCAGATTTTTTCCGCTGACCGAGTGTTTCCGCGTAACTCTGTTCAAACATCTATTTTCTCGAGAAAGGTGACTGCCACTGTCGTCTAGGCCAATAATTTCTTCAACGGGCAGAGTTTAAACACCTTGTACAGCACTTCTGGTAGCCCCAGCACAAAAGAAAGCGCTGTCTTTTGACTATTAATACTGAACAACAGACTCGTTTCCTCCACCACTCTGATAAATTGCGGTCTACTGAAACACTACAATTTGCAGTTGACACAGTTGCTGAACAGACAACAAACTCTCAAGCACTCTGCTGATAGGTCGTCGCTCAAACAGAGACACAGGCACAAGATGGCGCTTACACGAGAGCGTGGTTGTTATAGCTGAACAAAACAAGTGAAGGCTGACCTGGAGAACATCATGTCATTAAACTGAACACTTAGATTGTGTGAATACCGAGGATTAAACTTAAAACACACACGGTCCACCAATACATACTCACCAAGGATCCCTTACATTAAAGGAGTTTCAGAGCGTCTGGCCAGAACCTTCCAACAACATGGATGCAAAGTGTTCCACAACCCCCACCAATCCCTACGCCAGCAACTGACCCATGTCAAAGACAAAACGGACCCCCTCAAGCAGTGTGGTGTAGTATACCAGGTAGGGTGTCAAGACTGTGCCAATACCTACATTGGCGAGACAGCAAGACCACTCTCCACCCGTCTACAGGAACACCAAAACCGATCTACTTCTGCCATACACGAACACCTACAAGCCACAGGCCACAGTTTCAGCCCCCAAGAAACCAAGATCTTATCTACAGAGCCCTTCCTCACAAAAAGAAAAAGTTAAAGAAGCCATCGAAATCAAGACTATACGCCCCAGCCTGAACAGAGATTAAGGTTTTGAACTTCCTCCCATCTACAATCAGATCCTGACAACTATTCATCCCACACACAACAGTCGCCCCCACCAGGCCTCGCTGCCACAAAAGCAACAGTGAGCTGAAGAAGACGGGGCGACCCTGTCGAAATATTCTCCCCCCTCTCTCCAGGGTACGTTAAAGAAGAGAGTTTCCCTCCCTCACCTCGGAAGAACTGGTCCGCCCCTGCCAATGTCTGTGTCAGCTCACCTGACTGGGGCATAGGAAACGTTGCTGTGGTGTGGAGAGCTGACGGCCGCCCCTGTGGATAACAGTCAGTGAGTTGGAAAGACAGGCTGCAAAGCAAGGGTTGGGAACGATGATTCATGAGGACATGGACGATGAAGATGATGGTATCGTGACGTGACAATTGCCAGCCACCCCCTTCCTCTGCTAACCCCCCCCCTACTCTCTCTCTCTCTCTCTCTCTCTCTCTCTCTCTCTCTCTCTCTTACAGACTGCAATAACGGTTATTAGTTCACGCAGTCTTACAATGCTCACCTTCAACCCCATCACCCCCCTCCTCACCTCCCTCTATTCCTTGGTCAGTCGGGCTGAAGTTTGATGAAAGCTGACCCCATGATAGGCGCGCGACGAGAACGACAAAGGAGAGCAGAGAACTGTGACGTAACTGCATTGCCAGTGGCAAACCATCCAGTCCCTTCCTTCCTGTCCTTATCTGAACGTGCAGCGACCAGTTGCCGATGGGGGGGGGGGGGGGGGGGGGGGGGAGGATTTCCTCATCCTTCCTTCCTCTTCTTCAGGGAAGCCCCTCTCTCCCTTTCCCTCCCCGCTCACCGTGGTCTCGGGAAAGACGGCCGTAGTTCTATCGGTGAGTTTCACAAGTAGTTAGATCGACCCGATGTTTGTGCCCCCGTGAGTCTCACAGGTGCGGACATCGTAGTTCGCTCATGAGCATAAATGCCGACAAACATCCACAACTTGTCATCCCTGATCTGCAGGCGGTGGGGGACAACGGTCCCATTCCAGATCAACCCCCCCCCCCTCCCCCGTTCTGATTACGAACACCCCCCCCCCCCCCCCCCCCCCCCCCCCTCCCCGTCGTTTCTATAATGATACTGTTGACTGTCACGTTTCTCTGGCAGGCAGATTGCGTGTGTAGCTAGCGCGCACAAAAACCGGGAGATCAAGCCTCCTCGCTTCACTGCTCCACCAAAGGCTGTAAGACTGATCACAGACAGTGGATCGACAAAGAACACTGGTGTACACCAGACAGGGGAACGTTCATCTTTCTATCTGAGATCCTGTGTCAGGTTTCACTGATCGACCCAAAAGACCTATCCTGGGTTCCTCGTCTTCCTAGGTTTCCTGCGGCCGGCCCAGCACAGGATCGGGAATCCATGCAGCCACATGGCCAAACAGACCGATTCCATGCAGCCACATGGCCAGCAGACCGAATCCATGCAGCCACATGGCCAAGCAGACCGAATCCGTGCAGCCACATGGCCAAGCAGACCGAATCCCTGCAGCCACATGGCCAAGCAGACCGAATTCCTGCAGCCACATGGCCTAACAGACCGAACGGATCAGCCTGTCTTACGAGAAGCTGGATGAATCATCAGCAATGGCAGAGAGATCCACACACCTCTCCAATAAAAGATGCTAAATCTGGAGGAAACCCCTGGACATCAACTCAGGTCATCGAAACACCCCCTCTCTTTATAATAGGGATAACGTGGGAAGAAAAAGTCAGCCCAAGCAAAAATTGTTTTGACTGAAGTTCTATTGATTCGTATATTTTGCTCTTGTATAACATCAGTAAAGTTAGTGTGTGAAAGTACACTTATTTGTTTCAGTGTTTTGTCGTACATACATTATTTCACGTTTGAACTTTTCTCTGATTCTGTCTGTCAAATGGAGCACAAGCGCGTTTAAGTGCACAAGCCTATGGAGAATTATTCCTGAGCCACTCTTGAGTATATTTAACAGTCCTAAGAAAAATGAAAAAAAAAAGTTATTTCGATGACTAGTACCAGAAAGTTGCTCCTTTCATCACTAGTAAGAGAGAAGGTAGAGGTGAAACTGTAACATGGAAAATATTCTATAATCATCATACAGAGAGAACATTCTGAATCTTCCCGAAGAGAATCACACCTGACACCCTGACTCGTCACAGGCATGACGTTTCATTCTAGTCTGAGACTACTTTACAGGGCTGTTCACTTTCACAGCAGATGTCTATCAAGCTTGTGAGATGTAGGTGTTTGCCATATCAGTCAGGAAATCGGAACAGCACTCACAAAGATGTATCCATTGTGCGGACGAAAACACAACTGTGTTGCTGCAGTCTTCCCATTTCAACCCCTAGCACCCTTATCTCTAGGTCAGGGCCGACAAAGCTCGACACATGCCACTGACCGAACTCGAACCCACGACCTCTTATCTCCACATGTGACGCTAACCACCGCACCACAGAGACAAGTATGAGCTTATATCATACTAGTCAATTGACTCAAACCCCAAAAGTATACCGACAATTAGTATATGAGATTTTATCATACTAGTCAACTGACTCAAATCCCAAAAGGATACCGACAATCAGTTTACGATCTATTCAACCATTGTTGAGAAATGTCTTGCATTATATAAATGCACTACATAAAATTTGATTTTAAAAAACTTCAAGTGAGACAATAGGAAAACTATGCAAACCGGAAACGAAATGCAAACAGTTTTATGAAAAAATGAAACCTTGCCTGTTACGATAATATTTGCTATACAGATCGAGCTCAATCAAAACTATGAAGTTTGGTTTCCATTATAGCCTGCTGCGATAACGATCTTTCATAATGGGGAAGAAAAACAGCTGCGACTTACCCAGAAGGGCGACAATTACTGTGGCTAACAACATGATGAGACCTCCAACACACTGACTGTAAGACCTGTCTCACCTCTATGTTCACAACAGACTCGGGACAGTTCGGACTTTTTTTTTTTTTTTTTTTTTTTTTTTTTTTTTTTTTTTTTTTTTTTTTTTTTTTTTTTTTTTTTTTTTGTCATCCCACTTCAAGAATTGAGGTTTGTAGGGCAGGCGTGATAACACATGAAATGTATATGTTCCGAAGAAAAATGGCTAAATATATCTACCTGTCAAACACATGCATAGTTTGCTCGTGTACGAATGAGCTGTACACCTGTGTTGTGTTCTGCTTGCGCGTGCGCGCGCGCGCGCGCGCGCGCGTGTGTGTGTGTGTGTGTGTGTGTGTGTGTGTGTGTGTGTCCACGCGTACATAAGTGTACGCATATGTGCATTATATATACATCACATGCGCATGTGTATGCATGTGTGTATGCATGTGCACGCATATGTGTGCGCATGCAAACCCGTGTGTGTAGTGTGTGTAGTTTGTGCGTGCGTGTGTGTGTGTGTGTGTGTGTGTGTGTGTGTGTGTGTGTGTGTGTGTGTGTGTGTGTGTGTGTGTGAGTGTGTGTGTGAGTGTGTGTGTGTGTGTGTGTGTGTGTGTGTGTGTGTGTGTGTGTGTGTACGTGTGTGTGTGTACGTGTGTGTGTACGTGTGTTTGTGTGTGTTTGGGTGTTTGTGCACGCTTTTTGTGTGTGTGTGTGTGTGTGTGTGTGTGTGTGTGTGTGTGTGTGTGTGTGTGTGTGTGTGTGTGTAGCACGTTTGTGCTTACGTGACCCCGTTTTAAAATAGTTTGATGGGATGTTCAGATTTAACGAATGCCTTGCGTCGTTTACTTTACCACATGGTAAATTTGGGGAACCTCAGGCATTAGCGACTGGGTAAAAAATAATAATCAAGCTGAGAGAGAGAGAGAGAGAGAGAGAGAGAGAGAGAGAGAGAGAGAGAGAGAGAGAGACAGACAGACAGACAGACAGACAGACAGACAGACAGACAGACAGACAGACAGACAGAGAGAGAGAGAGACAGAGACAGAGAGAGAGAGACGTTGACACTTTGATATTTTCTTGTTATTACCAAAGAGGTCTTTTTACAAGGTGGAGAGGACAACAGAACAATAACATTTACCTCTTCCTTTCCTTGCAAACAAATAGTACTCATTTATTCTCAGTGTGTATAAAATCAAAGGTTAACAAAAACAAATGAAATCATAACATCTCCATATGTTCTCTGCACACAGGAGTAATACAACAACGTTAAAAAAGAGCAGAAATTGTAAGACTTACTCAACCAAATGATGATATTGTACCTTACGGATCTCCTCCACATGCGATGAATGATATTATTCATCTATGTATCTCGTATAATGCATTATCTGAAATTTGAAAGAGAGAGAGAGAGAGAGAGAGAGAGAGAGAGAGTCAGTCAATACATGCGTTTCAGCGGAAGAACGCAATTGACGTAAAGGAGTATAAAGATAAGAAATCTGACAGATGCTGCGGACCTAACAGAGAAAGGAAAATGGAACACAAAATAGCAGTCCTGCACTTCACTTTCTTACGAATAGGTCGGCGGATTTTAATCTGGATCGTTTGAAAACTAGGCAAGCCGCGTCATTTTGAATCGTTTGAAGTCTGTCCAGGATAAATTCTGCATAGCCAGAGAGAAGCGAATTGCAGTGATTACATCTGGAGAGAACACAAGAGCAGATCAGGCTGCGACTAAATCGTCCAGTTCAGGGTGATTACTCCGTCGGTCTGATCACATGAAAATATCCCGACCATTGAATTACCCAGGTCCTGGACAAATATTCTGTTTTAGAATCACCTGAATTACCGACAAATAACTTGTTTGTAAAAAGAAAAAAGTGGATCACAGACAAATAGTCTATTTCCTTCCATTATTTTTTTTTTTCCTCTTCTACTCACATTCACTCAGACATGTCCAGTTTGTCATTGCTTGCTCTGTTTCACACGAGAATGTACAGTCCTTCGGATATGATTTATAAAGTGTGAATACATAATGAATAAGGTTTATGGCAAGCAACATGCTAACATTACTGGATATGGAATATAGTGACAACGCCTGAATGAAAAACAAAGCATGGGCAAACAGTAGGAATTTAACGGGTAATTTGAATTTCTACTAGTGTTTTATAACGGGCTCAGAGAGTTTCATTTTGAACAATGTCATTGTCAGTTTATGGTTAGACTGTTCTTTTTTTTTATATAAATGGTCCTCTGCCCCCCTGGTATGGTGTCTGTGTATGGGACATTTGATCGAAGTTACACTGACCAATACAAATTTGTGCACACAACAGACGAAAAAGCTGTGACTCATTAAAAGTTTCAGTACCATTCCCAAGTTTGTACGTTCCCATAGCGCAAACACTAGGACTCACAGGGTATAAGTACACTTTTACACACGAACTGAACATAAATCTTTTTTGTGTTGTTGTTGCGCGTCGCCATCGTCATCTCCTCCTTTGAAGTGTTTTCACTGAAAATGATATGAGAATCTGTATGTGTATGCGTGTGTACGTGTCATATGCACGTTAAGTATGCCTATGTACGTGTGCGCATGCGAGAGCGCGCGCTCGTGTGTGTGTGTGTGTGTGTGTGTGTGTGTGTGTGTGTGTGTGTGTGTGTGTGTGTGTGTGTGTGTGTGTACGTGCGTGTGTGTATTTGTGTGTGTGTGTGTGTGTGTGTCTGTGTGTGCGTGTGTGCGCGTGCACGTGCGTGCATGCAAGTGCCAGTGTGCAAATAAGTGCATGTGTAAATGTGCATTCAACCCGTGCTTGCATATGTGTTTGGATGGGGAAGGGGGGTGAGTCTCCTGCGAAGAGTTTTTTTTTTTAATTTGTTGTTGTTGTTTGTTTCTAACTATTCGAGATCCAGATTCCCCCAACTTGCAGTTCGAAATGTAAACATATAAAAGAAGACATCTTCTATGCCTTAAACATCATTAAGTATTACGAAAATGTTGTAGAGAAAAGAATCACCCATACAACACAAATGGTCATCATTTTATTTCCTTCTCTCTCCCAACACAAACAAATTTGTCAGAAGCTGATCTGACTCTGATCAGGGAAGCCACCAGCAGAGAAGGCGGTCAGCACACAAGGAAGGCCGCCAGCAAAGAAAACACACACACTTCCAAGGACACGCTGACCTCCACCAAGTCACCCCTGACCCCTGACCTCTCCCCCCCATGGAAGAGAAGGCAGTCAGCCTATGGTGGAGTCTGAGGGACAGACGGTCAGTTCACTGGGCAGCTCAGGCCGTTGGTTGGTGTAGACATACACCAGCAGGTCGAACAACTTGGAGTCCCGCTGCTGGATATGATTCCTAGCCTCCATCTCTGTGCGGCAAAGCCGGTAAGTTCCGGAACATCTGCACAGAAGAGTGAGAGCCATCGTAAAACCTGCACAAAAAAGTGTGAACTACCGTACAATACGTTTCAATTTTTTTCTTCCTTCCTTCCTTCCTTCCTTCCTTCCTTCTTTCTTTCTTTCTTTCTTTTTTCTTTCCCTGAGAACTCGAAGTTGCCTGCTGCTGTTGTGACGACACAGACTGAATGAAGAGCAATCAGTCTCTGACATGGATGTTGCAAAGCTGCCATCCTGTGTTGTGCGACTGGGCCGCATTACTGCATTCTGCTCGTCTCGCCGTGGGGGATGGTAAACAAAGTGGGAGACTACAGAAGAAGACAATCGCTGGACCAGTGTGGAGTAAGGGCTAACACCATCTGTAACACCGTTTGCATTCCTCCACTCTGCATGCCCGCCGTCTGCAGCACCGTGCCCGTATCGTCTCCACACTCCATCTACACGTGGCGTCGCCCACAGAATGGACTGGCCCAACATCACGCGAGTTTAATCCACCTTCCTCCACCGCCGACCCACTAGGACGAGATGGCAGCGTCAGAGACAGCGTTCCCATCCGCGGGATCGACCACCACCCTCTGCTTCAGGATAGCAGCGTCAAGGGCAGCGTTGTCAGCCCGGAGATCCACCTCACCCCGCCCCCACCCCCTCATTTCTACGATTTTATGGCAGAAATTCATGGCAGTGGCCAACATCAGTGACTGGATGGCAGTGTAGCAAACCAAGCCTCCTGTAGCAGGTATCCCCGTGCATGGGGAAATACTCAAGACTCGTGGAAGAGGTTGACAGGGAACTGTCCTTTGGTAACAGTCAAAATCATGAGTAAGAAAGTGTTAGCACCCGTTGACACAGATTTGTAGGTGACTAAGGTCAGAGGTAACCTGGTAACCTTTAAGAGACTCTACGACACTTTGCACTCAGTTGCAGGTTGTTTCCGATTATGGCAGCGTGTGGGCTTAAGTCAGATGTTGTTTGGTACTGTTAAGTAAGATATTATATGGTACTGTTAAGTCAGATGTTGCTATGGTACTGTTAAGTCTGATGTTCCATGGTGCTGTTAAGTCAGATGTTATATGGTACTGCTTAGTCAGATGTTATATGGTGCTGTTAAGTCAGATGTTGTTTGGTACTGTTAAGTCAGATGTTCCATGGTACTGTTTAGTCAGATGTACCATGCAACTGTTAAGTCAAATGTTTCATAGTACTTTTAAATCAAATGTTTCATAGTACTGTTAAGTCAGATGTTCCATTGTACTGTTAAGTCAGATGTTCCATCGTACTGTTAAGTCAGATATTGTATGGTGTGTTAAGTCAGATGTTCTATGGTACTGTTAAGTCAGATGTTCTATGGTACTGTTAAGTCAGATGTTCCATGATACTGTTAAGTCAGATGTTCCATGATACTGTTAAGTCAGATGTTACTGTTATGTCAGATGTTCCATGGTACTGTATGTCAGATGTTATATGGTGCTGTTACGTCAGATGTTTCGTGGTATACAGGAATGTTAGTAGTTACATTATATAGGAGTGTCAGATTAATATGATACCATAGTGTCAGATGTTACATGGTACCGTAGTGTCAGATGTTACATGGTACTGTAGTGTCAGATGTTACATGATACTGTAGTGTTAGATGTTACATGGTACTGCAGTGTTAGATGTTGTATGGTACTGTAGTGTTAGATGTTACATGGCACTATAGTGTCAGATGTTACATGGTACTATTGTGTTAGATGTTACATGATACTGTAATATCAGATGTTGTATGGTACTGTAGTGTTAGATGTTACATGGTACTGTAGTGTCCGATGTCACATGGCACTGTAGTGTTAGATGTTGTATGGTACTGTAGTGTTAGATGTTGTATGATACTGTAGTGTTAGATGTTACATGGTACTGTAGTGTCAGATGTCACATGGCACTGTAGTGTTAGATGTTGTATGGTACTGTAGTGTTAGATGTTACATGGTACTGTAGTGTCAGATGTCACATGGCACTGTAGTGTTAGATGTTGTATGGTACTGTAGTGTTTAGATGTTACATGGTACTGTAGTGTCCGATGTCACATGGCACTGTAGTGTTAGATGTTGTATGGTACTGTAGTGTTAGATGTTACATGGTACTGTAGTGTTAGATGTTGTATGATACTGTAGTGTTAGATGTTACATGGTACTGTAGTGTCACTGAGTGTCACATGGCACTGTAGTGTTAGATGTTGTATGGTACTGTAGTGTGTTAGATGTTACATGGTACTGTAGTGTCCGATGTCACATGGCACTGTAGTGTTAGATGTTGTATGGTACTGTAGTGTTAGATGTTGTATGATACTGTAGTGTTAGATGTTACATGGTACTGTAGTGTCAAATGTCACATGGCACTGTAGTGTCAGATGTCACATGGCACTGTAGTGTTAGATGTTGTATGGTACTGTAGTGTTAGATGTTACATGGTACTGTAGTGTCAGATGTCACATGGCACTGTAGTGTTAGATGTTGTATGGTACTATAGTGTTAGATGTTACATGGTACTGTAGTGTCAGATGTCACATGGCACTGTAGTGTTAGATGTTGTAGGTACTGTAGTGTTAGATGTTACATGGTACTGTACTGTAGTGTCAGATGTCACTGTAGTGTTAGATGTTGTATGGTACTGTAGTGTTAGATGTTACATGGTACTGTAGTGTCCGATGTCACATGGTACTGTAGTGTTAGATGTTGTATGGTACTGTAGTGTTAGATGTTACATGGTACTGTAGTGTCAGATGTCACATGGCACTGTAGTGTTAGATGTTGTATGGTACTGTAGTGTTTTTTTTTGTCACATGGCACTGTAGTGTTAGATGTTGTATGGTACTGTAGTGTTAGATGTTACATGGCACTGTAGTGTTAGATGTTGTATGGTACTGTAGTGTTAGATGTTACATGCCACTGTAGTGTTAGATGTTGTATGGTACTGTAGTGTTAGATGTCACATGGCACTGTAGTGTTAGATGTTACATGGTACTGTAGTGTTAGATGTTACATGATACTGTAGTGTTAGATGTTACATGGTACTGTAGTGTTAGATGTCACATGGCACTGTAGTGTTAGATGTTACATGGTACTGTAGTGTTAGATGTTACATGATACTGTAATATCAGATGTTGAATGGTACTGTAGTGTCAGATGTTACATGGTACTGTAGCGTTAGATGTTGTATGGTACTGTCGGTCAGTGTCATACGGCTCTGTAAGGTCAGATGTTATACGGTTTTGTGTATCGTATGTTCACTGATAATACTGTATCACATTCAGTGAAATGTGGGATGTGAACTTAAGTGAAGGGGGAAACTATTGATATAAACGCCCATAGATGATTTGTCTATTTTTTTTTTTCCACTAATGATTCGACATTTCTTTGTGAGTTTTCGTTTTCAATTTTTTCATTTGTAAAAAAATTGTACTTGTTTTTTAGAAAAAAAAAAAAAAAAACCGACTTACCCAAAAGGGCGACAACTACAATGAAAATCAGCATGATGCGAGACCTCCAACACACCGGCTGTGAGAACTGCCCTCTCTCCTCCATTATATAGACCCCCCCCCCCCCTTCCCCCTCCCCCCCCCCCCCCCCCCCCCCCCCCCCCCCCCCCCCCAACACCTCTCCCCACCAGATGAGAATGGGGTCAGTCATAACGGTGTTCTTGGTGTTTTCGTGGTGGGACTTTTTTTTTGTTTGTTTGTTTGGGGGTTGGGGTGGGGGGGGGATGGTGGATGGATGGGGGAGACAGCCAATTTGGGGGCAGTTTCCCCATTCCGAAAATAAGGTTTGTAGGGCGGACGTGATAACGCATGGTAAAAAAAAAAGGTATATATATATTTTTTTTTTTTTTTTCACAGTAGAATTTTCCGTTGCCCGCACAGCACCACAACCAAACAATGAGAACAGGCAGACTAAAAATATACAAGGTAAACACAAGTTCCGCATTTTCTCCACACAAGGTTAAAATCAAACATTAAAACTCGAGCTTTCGCCCACAGGCTTCATCAGGATATTGTCCTTAGCATGATGCGAGACCTCCAACACACCGGCTGTGAGAACTGCCTCTCTCCTGCGGTGTGTGAGTGAGTTACAGCGCTTCCTTTTCGTTTTATTTTTGTACCCTTTACATGCTACTTTGGAGTGCGGTTGGATCCTTTTTTTGGGAACCTTCGGTAGTGAGAATACCACAGTGGGGAGAGGCGTTGGGGGGGGGGGGGGGGGGGGGGGGTCTATGTAATGGAGGAGAGAGGCAGTTCTCACAGCCGGTGTGTTGGAGGTCTCGCATCATGCTAAGGACAATATCCTGATGAAGCCTGTGGGCGAAAGCTCGAGTTTTAATGTTTGATTTTAACCTTGTGTGGAGAAAATGCGGAACTTGTTTTTACCTTGTGTGTATATATATATATATATATATATGTGTGTGTGTGTGTGTGTGTGTGTGTGTGTGTGTGTGTGTGTGTGTGTGTGTGTGTGAGTGAGTTACAGCGCTTCCTTTCGTTTTATTTTTCTGCCCTTTACATGCTACTTTGTAATGCGGTTGGATCTTCTTTTTGGAACCTTCGGTAGTGAGAATACCACAGAATTGTACAGTGCGGTATGTCTCCATTTGAAGGCAAGGGAACATAGATACAATCAGCCGTGCCTTACTGATGAGTCTGAATTAGCGGACGAAAGGCCTCTGAGCAGGCGAAATGAATGGCTGTTTTCAAAATGGACTACGATGGTCGCTGTTTGCTGCTAGCGAAATATTTAACAGTTATAATCTAACACCTCATTCTTCATTTGTTTTCTTTCTCTCACAAACTGCCTTCTGCCCTACCCCCCCCCCCCCCCCCCCCCCCCCCCCCCCCCCCCCCCCTTCCTTTTTCATCCTTAAAATTTGCCAAGTCATTATTGTACTGTTGGAGGAATGGTTAGTCTGCATGTGTTTTTCCTCCACTACTAATTTGTTCAATACATTATTGTTTGGTCAGTCAGTGGGAGACTGCATCTCTCAGGAGATCCAAGTAGAGGCTTTTCAGGACAATGTTTAGCTTCTGCCAGCATTTGTGTGACTGACAATGCTTTGGTTGTTAAACAGTACAGGTGACTGCTCTGACTGTCAACACCTTGAGACCTCCCTTGTATCCTGGGTTCGAGTTGAGGTTGCCCGTATCAGCGAATTCCTGGGAACTGTCGTTGGACGGACTTGGTGGCGCACTCCGGAGTGGGGCACTCACGTTCACCCCCGCAACTAAACAGTAAGCAACTTCTCCACTTATTATTCAAATATTTTCATCACCATCACCATCATCACTAATATTGCTATTGTTATCATTATCATTATTATTGTCGTCATTATCATTTCAACTGCCACGGTCCCCCTTCCAACGGTCTCGTTTGAACACACATTTCGCGCCGAATACGAGAAGGTAAGTGGTTGCTCGTTCTTCGTTTTCCATTGTCCTAAATGTTGTTTGTGTTTGCCTGAAGAAGACCCAAGAGGTCGGAATTGCGTCGTGTTTTGTCGTGTAATCTGTATGTCTGTATTGTCTTGCGGAGAGATAATAACTTTTCTTTTGAAAAATTTCTGCCTCGAGTCACCTCGCTCTGAAACTAAACAATTACTGTTGTCTGCCGGGGTCAGCTTGGAAGGTAGTGTCCTGCCGACGTCGGATCAGAACAGACATCGTTGAACACCACGGAGGTGATTCAGCAGCAGCAGTGCATCGTCTCCTCTGGTGGGTTGCCTCGGGACGACTTGACAATGGCTGTTCCTTGACGGTTAACAGGTTCCCGGGGTTGCACTAGGACAAATCAGGTCATGACTGTGGGGGGGGAGAGACGGAATAGCGGTGTGGCGGTACTACCACACGAGTCGTGCAGAGATGAGACGGGGGGGGGGGGGGGGGGGGGGGGGGGGAATAAGATGGGTACGATGGATTGATCTATCTTGATAAGGACGGTTGGTCTCAGAGGTCCCATATGAGCCAACGCGGTCCTGATAAGATTGTTTTCCATACAGTGTTTATAATGATTTCAGTTTCTATTGACCTAAAGACCCGGCAGCGATAAAATGATACAAGTTCTTTGTGGTTTACTCATTTAACGCAGTCTGGCCTATCACCGAGATACAGGTAAGATGCGATTCGCACACTGACTGACATGTCAACAGGTGTTGGGAAAGAGTAAGATAAGGATGACATTTTTCTGTGCAGCCTCTCTGTCTGTCTGTGTGTGTGAGAATGTCTGTCTGTCTGTCTGTCTCTCTGTCTCTCTCTCTCTCTCTCTCTCTCTCTCTCTCTCTCAGAGAGGAAAGGACAAGACTCAAGACTCAAAATTTTATTCAGATAATTCCAAGGCCCCTTACTGAAGACGGATGTACATGTAACTAATTGACATAAATAAATCCAGTGATATACACAAATAAAACAATCAATAACCCAATAATAATATGAATATTATTCTTCTTGGCAGGGCCTATAGACTGAACTATGACATTCTACGAAGTCACAATTCGCAAGCTGTTGAGCGCTTGGTAAATGTACATGGGATATTTTTTGTAATGTAGGCCCTACATAAATGTGTATATATATATATATATATATATATATATATATATATACACGGTATCTCTCTTACGATTTCAAGAGTAAATCAACAACATGTTTTCGCAAATCATACATGACTATTCCTTATGAACAGTAAAAACCACCACCACACTCGATAAGCATATTGAAAATTTTCGGTTTTACATCTAAACCTTTATCAAGCATTAAAAAAAAAAACCCAAGGGCCCACTAAATGACAGCCGAAGCACAGCATTTCTAACCTAAAACTGATTATTTCTCACTCCCAATTTACTTGAATTCTCACTCATTGCTTTAAAATCTTGTATGCTTAATCCCTAACAGAAGCCTACCAGAGTTAAAGAAAGAAAAGGCAATAATGAACATCATGTGAAATAAGAACCTGGGGTAGTCAGTCAAGACCTCAATTAAGACCTGAAAAAAAAAAAAAAAAAAAACAGAAAATGAGCTCAAGCTCACACTGGAAGTAATCTCAAGGCCACACTGCGAAGACTCCTAGAGATCGGGGCAAACTCATACTGGGCCTTTCCAATAACAGTCACAATTGACCAAACGCAGGTCAATTGAGAAAGGACTTTGAATCTCTCAGGGCCCCCAGTGTATACTGTAGATGTGTGTGCGCTGGTGTGTGTTCATCAGTGGGGTGACGCAAGCGTGTTAATTAGAGAGTCCACGGACATGAGCTGGGGTGCTAGGACTACCCTGTGCCCAAACCTGAAACTAAAAATCCTGAGAGCTGTAAACCTGAAATCCCATATAAGAAAATGTTGAAATAAAACAGCTGTGCCTAGTCAGTAATACTGCAATGCTAACACAGGTCAGGCAGGCGCAGGCCTTGCAGGTGTGGGGGATGACAGGACAATGTTGCTGAAGTGGGCCCATTGGCCATTGGTAGGTATACATGGATAGGGGATAGTGCCCTAATAGGGTGTGGGGGGGGGGGGGGGGGGTAATGGAGCTATCCCCCTCCTCCCACAATTTTTTTTTTCTTGTTTACAAACGTTGTTGATGCTCTCTCTTTGTAGAGGCTTTAAAACTTCAACATTAAAGTTCTTTCACAATAATACTGTTACCTTTGTCAATCAGTTCCTCTCTCTCTCTCTCTCTCTCTCTCTCTCTCTCTCTCTCTCTCTCTCTCTCTCTCTCACACGCACACACACACACACACACACACACACACACACACACGCACACACACACGCACACACACACACACACATACACACACATATAAAGAGACAAATCTAATCAGGTAGGAACAAAATAGTATTTCACATGAAAAATTCAGACAGTTGCATGCAGTGGCACAAATACAAATAGCATTTCTTTCATATCAGATTTATAGGTAAGTGTTTCCCTTCAGGTGTAATACATGAATAAAAACAACTTTGAATTATGACTTGGCAAATCATAACTTTGGAAGCCCATTTCTGTTAATGGCCATTGCTGCCAAAGAAAGTACAAACATAAACCACTTCTATGTCACAGACACGATTTGTAATGTTATGTATATTAGCTGTTTCTTATTATTCGTATGAATGTACTTAAGAAAAGAAAGTGAAACGGAAATAATTTCCGACTGTTTCCTTAATAAAAAAAGAAGAAGAAGAAGAAGAAAGAAGAACAGCACAATTTCTTTAGATGAACTTAAGCCCAAATACGACTTGCCTTGCTAAAGTCAAAGTAAAGAAGACATCCTGATACACTTCACAGTATAAATTACATACACAGAATACGCTATTCCATTGTATGATGAATTTTTTCATGAATGTTCAAGTGCAACAGCATTATAATACTGACGAGAAAATATCCAAAGCTATACAAAAAATCTGAGCTTATTTCTCAAAGCATTGGTATATATTTAAATAAGGAAACATTTTAACTAGTTAGTTAAACATTTTCATAGGGTCCAGTGTATTTTAAAAGCATTTTTGAACTGATATACATAATACTGCAAAAGAAAAAACAGATGAATTCAATTATTTCATAAAGTGATTTATGGGAGATTCAACTTGCTAACCATTAGATGGGATGTGAGTGATGTTCCATTAAAAGGTAATGAAGAAAGCATAAAAAATCCAGTTGATTTTTTAATCCAAAAAAATAAGAATGCAAATCACACCAAAAGAAGGTGAGAAGTCCAACTTGTATGACCGAGTCCTAGCAAGTGAAGAAAATATTGAATCAGACAATAATAAACATATGCACTACGAGTCTGTAATTCTTCAGTGACGGAGATTAAACGGTGTGTAGCAAGTCAAAATTTCAAACTTATTTTCTTACTTTAAACCAAGTCACTTCCAAAATTTCAATATTAATAGAGACCACATTTTTTGAAGAAGAAAGTTATATCAGTGGCATGTATGATTTTAAACATCAATATAACCATTGTTAAAATTATAGATAGATTGATGGTACTGTGACAGAGAGCCCAGTTTGCTGAGTGGTTAGAGTGCCTGCCTGCCACGCAGGAGACCTGTGATCAAGGCAACTCTCAGAAGAAGAAAATTTTCCATGTGCTCTCCAGTCCATCCAGCTGAAAATGGGTACCTGGCCCTATTCAGGGTGGGGAAGGTGAATGCAGCAAGGGAGAGCATCGGGCCCTGCCCTTATGATGATAACCCCAGAGTAGTGGAAACTAGCATTCTACTCCCTACGGCCGAAATGGCTACTTGACTACCTTTACCTTACCTTTCAGTATTGTGAAGAAGTAACCTGTATTACATTAGACACTAGTATATAACAACCTGCCAAACATAAAGTATCTAATACTAAATTTGTGTATTATTCTTTTTCTGACACAAACAACATACAGATAAGTTTTTATTGACCTGAAATTGTTTATTCCCCATGTGACCCAAGTCTTTCTAGTTAATTTAAATCAATTTGATCAGAAACAACCAGCATCTGTGTGACATTGTACAGGTTTCAGTTCATCACATAAATAATATAATAATCATCGTTCCCAAGTTCCTCATTTTTTTACAGACGTTTCATTATTGATGTTTGAAACATAAAAGGTCAAAGATGTGTTCAATGCTGGAAGTGTTCAAAGTTGGTATGTATTTTAAAAAAATGTGTAAGCTTCTTTTCTCTCAGTTTATAAAGTCAAATCAGACTTGTTATTTTAGTCATTTGTTTCAATCACACACATCTCAATGCCTAACAAAAATAAACATACAAAGAAAGAAACATTGATTATGTCATCTTGTGGAGATTACCCTTACCATGTCAAATTGCAGAAGAATAACTCTTGAGCAAGTGATTAATATACTGATGTGGCCAACAAGGCAAGACATGAATGTCACTTGGCATCTGCATCCCATCCATCTAACAGCAAAACATGATTCCTAATTTGTTTGGGGTATTTTTGAGAAAAAGGCACGTATGTCATTTTTTGGCTGGTCTTTTAAGCTTGGCAACTTTGTCAGATTTTCTTGTTGGGAGACAGGCAAAGAAGTGGTTCGGTCGCCACACAATCTCAGGAAGGTCCTTCCCATTTATCTGTGACCACATTATACCGACTCTTGCTCCTGGTACATCTGTTTCCTGAGAAGGCACAGCAAGTTTTCTCGGAAGAAGTGGTTGATAAAGGTGGCAGCAGACGTTGTTACCCCAAAATGTTGTTACCCCCCCAACACTCATGATGAGTGTGCAAGCCTTGGTGTGAGTGTGTGAGTGAGAGAGTGAGTGAGTGTGCGTGTGTGTGTGTGTGTGTGTGTGTGTGTGTGTGTGTGTGTGTGTGTGTGTGTGTTGGGGGGGAAGTTGTTGTTGTTGTTGTTGTTGTTGTTGTGAGTGAGAGAGAGAGAGAGAGAGAGAGAGAGAGAGAGAGAGAGAGAGAGTGTGTGTGTGTGTGTGTGTGTGGGGGGGGGGGTCTTCTTATTATCAGTGTTCTTATTATTATTCTTGTTACTAATTCGTCTCTGAACATTCATTTCCCACAATCAAAAGGCGCATGAAGGTAAACACACACACACACACACACACACACACACACACACACACACACACACACACACACACACACACACACACACACACACACACACACACACACACACACACACACACACACACACACACACACACATAAAACGCGCATGCGCTAGCTCTTACGCCCACACACAGCCACAAGCAGATACCATTATTGCTGAAGAACAGGATGGATCCCAAAGGGCAGAAGTACCACTTTAACATGCGCACCCTTTGCGGAAATCATCCCCAACACCACGGGAAATTCCGATCTGCTTACCCTAAAACTGCTATTGGTGCATTTCTCCATTAAAATGAGCGTACTTTTCTAAAAATGTGTGCACACATCTTCCAAATTTGTGGGTTTTTTTTTTTCTTTTTAAGCAGGGGGGGGGACCCTACTATTGCTCCAACCTCGTCTATGCACACACGAGTTCGCGCGCATGATGTTGCGCTCAAACACAATGGTTTAACGCAGCAAGTGCAACTACAGCTTAAGTTTTGTCTCGAGATCTTTTTTCAACGTATTTTTTCCGGTTCATCGTATTCATCGTATTTTCGCCAAAGATGTGCACAAAGTACGACGAAATCGTTTAGGTAACAGGTCTGCAGGCCGAGTTCTACCATGTCTTCACAAACATTAAAAAGGTCACGAAGTGGGGTGACTGCAGGTGGAAATTGAAACAGGAGGAAAACCAGAATTTCTGGGCCACCAAACAAAGGAGTAAACAAATAGAAACAAACAAACAAAGAACCCACAGCGTTTCGACCTACTGGGTCTTCTTCGGGCTGGACAAATAACATTAAAAGAAGTAAAACAAGAAGGTATTTGACAGTCTGGCAGAAGGCACTAGGGACCAACATGTAGAAATTTTACACTGGGGGTCATATCAAATCGACATCAGCAATCAACTGTATTCCCAATGACCATGACAGTGACATGCTAATACAAAATGTTGAGAAGAGTGGTTTCAAAAATCGGATGGGATTTGTCAGGGTTGCCTTCTACCTCCCACACTGTGCAACATATTCCTGGAATGCATCATGACTGATGTGCTTAAAGCTCATAATCAGCACTGAAGCAAGAATCATCACGAACCTTCAATCTGCATGACACTGAAGGCATGGCAAGCAGTGAACAAGAACTTGCCAAGTTTGTTGAAACGACTGAACGAAAACATGGCAAGAAGATATGGCACGAACATCACCAATGAGAAGACGAGCTGACGGCCAGCCAGCCACACCATCAACATTAATACTGACTGGACAGAAGCTATAAATTGATCAACAGTTCGCTATGTGGGATCCGTCATTAAGAGAGGGGAATCCAAACCAAAAATCCCCACAAGTGCATCGAAGACAACATCAGCACCATCATGATTAAAACCTGCATAGACAGACACAAACATCTCCATAAAACACAAGACCAGACTCCTGAATGCGCAGATATACTCCACAGTACTGTATGCATGTGAGACATGGACACTCACAGCAGATTTCGAAAGAAAGATCCACGTCATGGACACAAAGTTTTACCGCAAGATGCTAAACATCACATACACTGATCACATCACCAAAGAACGAGATTGTCAAACAATCAAGCAGCACATTGGATCATATTTAGATCTACATATGTCAATTAAGAACAGAAAAGTACATTGATATGATCTTGTAACAAGATCAAAATGGTCTTCAGGGAAAAAAGAAATCCTCAAGGAAACAGCTGAAGGAGGGAGAAAGAGGGGTTGACAAAAAAGAAAAGAAAGGGCGAAAAACTGACAACATTTCAGAATGGAAATGCTGACACACAAACCTTGGCACACAACCAACAGAACTGAAGGAACCTGGTGAACAGTTCTTCGGTTTGGTGCCCCAGCGACTTCCCATGGAGGAAGAAAAGCACAACAAAAAAAATCAAGGGAAAGAAGGAAGGGGGGGGGGAGGGGATGGGGGGGGGGGGGGGGGAAGATGGGGTGGGAGGGCAAGAGGAGGATGGGGACGTGTCAAAAAAAAAAAAAAAAAAAAGCTGCTGAAGTAGTACGCTACATGATGTCACAGGAAAAATAAATAAAGCATGCTACATGTTGTCACAGAAGAAATAAAGCATGCTACATGTTGTCACAGAAGAAATGAAGTGTACTACATGTTGCCACAGAGGAAATAAAGCATGCTACATGTTGTCACAGAAGAAATAAAGCATGCTACATGTTGTCACAGAAGAAATAAAGCATGCTACATGTTGTCACAGAAGAAATAAAGCATGCTACATGTTGTCACAGAAGAAATGAAGTGTACTAATGTTGCCACAGAAGAAATAAAGCATGCTACATGTTGTCACAGAAGAAATAAAGCATGCTGCATGATGATACAGAAAAAATAAAGCATGCTACATGATGTCACAGAAGAAATAAAGCATGCTGCATGACATCACTGGAAAAATGAAGTATGCTACATGATGTCACTAAATGAAAAAGAAAGTATCCTACATGACATCGTCACAAGAAAAGTGAAGCACGCTTACTGTCAAATAAGAAATGAAATATACAATATGATGTCATAAGAGACATGAAATGTGTAGCATTACCTCGTAAAGTAAATGAAGTATGCCACATGATGTAACATAAGAAATGAAGTATGCTATGTCACACGAAAAATGATGTATGCAACATGATGACACATGAGACAAAAAAGTATGCCAGACAACATCACCGGTAATATGAAGCAGCAGATAAACTAGATTTACTCTGCCTTTGAGCAGTCAGAACAAAGAGTGGTTTCCCTTCCACACCCTCACAATGCAGTGTCAGGAAAGCTTCTTTCACCAGCCACTCAGCGACTACCTTACATCCCTGTCAGAAGCAAAGCGCCGACCAGAGCTACAGCAGCACACTTGGTGCGCTAAAACGAAGTGGACATTTATAGGGAAAAAAACAAAAAAAAAAATTAACAAGTTCATGAGTGGAATGCCACCACCACCACCGCCACAAAAAAGAAAGAAGAAAAGACAGTAAAGGAAAATGCATCAGCAACAACAAAATTAGCTCAGTGACCGAAACTAAATCATTTTACATTCTCTCTCTCTCTCTCTCTCTCTCTCTCTCTCTCTCTCTCTGTCTCTCTCTCTCTCTCTCTCCTGTGCAATTGTCTTAAAGATTGAAGCTCAGACCAGGTCTAGTGGGGAAAGGGAGAGAAACGTGTTACCAGTGCAAAATATGAGCAGAGAACCCGGGATTGTCTCACACACACACACACACACACACACACACACACACACACACACACATGGCAAACCGCATTTGAAATCAGGCGCACAAATGTTTTTTTTTGATAGAATGAAATTTAAAACCTGTTGTAGCTATGGACTCTCACAGTGGGAAACAGGACGAGGAGAAGACCTGTATCAACTGTACCTCAAACAGCTCTTCTATACTGAAGTCAACAACAGGCACCAAAAAGCAACAGCTGTTTTGCTTAGTGAAGAGCTCATCAGGTTAGCTATTATTAACTCGTGACAGCTGACCTGGGACTTTTCAACATAAGGGAAATAACCCTTTCCATGCAACAGAGTTACAACTCTTGCTGATCAGGGTTATGCTTTCACAGCAAACGTGAATAAACATCATGTGCGATATGTTATATGATTGTGTAACATTTATGAAAAGAATATCTGAAAGATATAGCAGTAAGTAACACTATGTGTGCTGTATTCAAGACAAGCATAACAGACATTTACACACTGATAATAAGAACATGTTAAGAATGTAGCAGTAACAAATGCACATGCTTGTGTAAGTGTCAATATGCGTGCTTGTGTGTGTGTACATGTGCATGCATGTGTATGTGTGTGTGTGTAGTGCGTATGTATACGTGTGTGTGTGTGTGTGTGTGTGTGTGTGTGTGTGTGTGTGTGTGTGTGTGTGTGTGTGTGTGTGTGTGTGTGTGTGTGTGCGCGCGAGTGTGTGTGTGTGTGTGTGTGTGTGTGTGTGTGTGTGCGCACATGCACACACATGAGCATATGCATTACATCTGCATTTAACATGATATGCAACCACACCAAGAAAAAAAAAATCAACCAATGGCACAGACTGGATGTGGATAAGAAAGGAAACCATCACCCAATACCCAAGCCATGTTTCTATCATAATACACAGGAAGGGGTGCTTCCTATTCCACGGCTGTGGACTCTCCCCACCAGACCAGCCAGTCCTTCCTAATCTTTACTAGCAGGCCTCAGGTCGTAGCAGTTCTTTTGTCCCATTCGGTAGCCGTACACCGTTTGCTGACCATCCCACTTGACATACACGCATCCAGTTTTCAGGTCTGGCGAAATGTACGTGACTGTACCAACGCATGGAGGTGATCCATCCTGAAAAGAAAAACAGAAAACATCCAGACTGTCAGTAAGAGCATACCGGTGTAAAAACATATCACATGTAACACACTTGAATGACAAAAACATATCAGATGTAACACACTTGAATGACAAACAGGGGAAAAAAAAAATCCAAGATGAAAATGAGGACAAGCAGGGTGACAGCTGTCTCAAAACTACAGACCTCTGGGGCTCACACCACTGACAGGGTGATACTCTCATCTTGAAACTGCATGGTTTCTGCAACCTGACAGTCTCTCATCTTAGTACAAAATACGTGAAATGATTGTCCCTGAATTAAAGTGTATAATTACTGGGGATAGAACTGCCCCTTTTACACAAACATGACTTTAGTAGACGCTGCCACCTCATGGCTCGATTGCTTACGTCAAGGAATAGAAGGAAACACGAGTGACAAGCCTACGTACATCTCCAGCTGCCACTTCCTCCTCCCCTTAGAGATGACTTTCTTTCTTTTTTATTTTTCATTTTTCTTTGAGTTAGTAACTAAACATTTATCTGCTAGTTCTGCTACTGTGTATTTCTTTCTCTGTTTTATCTTGCCCCTCTGTCAGCCTGTTCATGTGTACACTAATCTGCATTATGGTCTGTCTGTCTGCTGTCGACCAACTGGCATGTCTGTTGATTTCCTCCTGTGACCTTCTTATTCTTTCTATTGGTCTATCAATTCATCTGCACGTTTGTTCAACTAACCATTCTCTTATCTGTTTTTGTTTTTTTTTGCTCCCCCCTCCCCCCCCCCCCCCCCCCACCAATTTCCCTTATAAGGAACTGCAGGTCAAGTGCAGATTGTATTCAAGCAGCAATATGACATGCTCAATTCCTTGCTGTCTTGAGCACCCAGTCAATGGCCAGGGTAAAGAGAATCTGCAATAGCAAACACCCCTGGCAAACCTCAGTAAACAACCCCAGATCAGCTGCTGTACCCACCTTCAATCCTTCTGCCGTATTTTGAGTTAATGAATGTGTTCGATGGCTGAAATGACTTTGGGGAGTATATCATACGTCTGACAAGCCGCCATGGCAAAGTGGTTAGCATCGCAGACTCCCGGCTGGGAGGTCGTGGGTTCAAATCCCATCAGAGTCATGTGGGTTTTTCTGCCCCGACCGTCTCCTACCCAGAGTTGAGTTTGCTGCGGACTCAGTTGGGAAGACTGGGACCACACAGTCGAGTTTCATCCACTTAATGGATGCATTTCTGAGAGTGTTGCTCAAATTTCCTGACCAACACTGCAGGTGCCTGTATCTCTTGGGCCTGGTTGACGCTGGGATATATTATGAAAGGAAGCGTAGAGTACAGCTCTGCCATGTAGTCTCAGACCGAAATGGAAATCCCGTAGCATCATCTTAATCATACTCATTCTCATTGATCAGCATAAAAAAAAGTCTCAAGTTCTGTGGCCCTTCATGCCCTACTCTCATGGTAACCTCAATTTCGATGTCCTCTCCACGTCTGTGGCCTTGGTTTGGTTCCGCTGGGGTCACTGGTATCGGCGAGTCCATGGGGGCTGTCGTTGGACGGACATGGTGGCGTCCTCCGGAGGGAGAGAGCTCACTCACGCCGGCTCCGCGACTAAGCAATTATTGTCGTCAGTAGGGGGCTTAGTAGGTGGTGTCCTGCATATGTTAGTTCAGAACAGGCGCCACTGAACACCACCAAAGTGACTCAGCAGCAGTGCAGTGTCTTCTCCGGTGGGTTGCCCCTTGACGACTTCACATTGACTGCTCCTGTGGATTGCCGGTGCCGGGGCTGCGGCGGGACCGACTAGGCTGTGGCTGTGGAAGGGGTGTCGGAATGAGCGGTGTGAGTACACTGTCTCTGAGGTGGCGCAGAGGTTGGGGACAGCAAAAAAAAAAAAAAAAAAAATCATACGTCTGTGTGATGCTCCATAGACATGGTCTGTGGACGATGTGGAAAAGTTGACAGCCTGGAAGTCTGGAACTCAACTGCCCTTGTCTATGATGCATCACAGAATAAACACCTGCTCAGCGCAGGTGCGTTCAGGCCGCAATCCTGCTTGCTGCTCCTGCAGTTTTTTGCAGACTGCATCTTGCGTTTGGTTCAGAATCACCAGGTACTTTGCTGGCATGAAAAGAAGTGTCATCCCCTCCCCAACTGTCACACTCTGTGAGAATGCCTTTCTTGGGGATACAGACAACAGCTCTCCTTCATTCCTCCATTGCTTACCCCAAAGTTCCAAACCTAGTCATACCTGGATCGTACTCCAACCTGGAAAGGGAGACAATCATGGGTAGTGGTCAGATGTCCAATAGTGGACCGTACACTTATGTGGTAAGGGAGGCTATTCCAGCTGATGTAGGTAGCCCGTTGTGGATCATCCACAGAACTGGAGAGAGAGAGAGACAATCACAGCTAATGGGCAGGTAGCCTACGGTGAATCACTTTTTAACCTGGAAAGGGAGATAATCCTGACAAGTGGACAGGTGCCTTGTTGCAAATCTTACATATACCTGGAAGGAAGAAAGTCCTGGTACAAGACAGGCTGACTCTAGTGGATCGTACACTACCTAGAAAGGGAGACAATCCTGGCAGTGGCCAGGTAACCTACAGCAGGTCAAACATTCACCTAGGCAGGATGACTGGTAGTCAGTGGGTCTCCTGCAGTGAATCACAAACTAACCTGAAAAGGGAAGCAATCCTGTGTAGTGGACAGGTAGTCTAATGTGGATTACACACTAGCCTGAACAGGGACACAGTCTTGGTACAGGACAGGTTAGCTCTGGTGGATCACACACTAACCTGGAAAGGAGGCAGTTTGGATAGATAACCAATAATCAGTTACACACTAATTTGGAAAACGAGGCAGTTCTGGGCAGTGGATCAGAAACTAACAGTGGACAACACACCCACCAGGTTAGTAACCTGGAAAGGTAGATAATCCAGGTCAGAGGCCAGGTAGCTTAAAGTGCATCACACACTAATCTGGAAAAGGAGACAGCCCTGTGCTGTGAACAGACTGCTTACAGCATCTCACAAAGTAATAAGCAAAGGGAGACAATCCTGGTTCTCTGCTCATATTTTGCACAGGTAAGGAGTTTCTCTCCCTTTCCCCACTAGACCTGGTCTGAGCTAATGAGCTTCAATCTTTAACACAAATTAATAAACTGAGGTCCCTTTAATCAGCATTCAGTTAGCTCACAAAAAGGACTCCAAGGCAGGGAGGATGCGGACGTTGGAACAAGTGTGTAGAAACATTCACTTTAGTCAATAAAAACAAACATATGATGACGGGAAAACAGAAGGAAAAGAGTAACCCTGCAGCATAGCAAAATGTTCTCCCAGCGACAGCAGCCTGAATTTCTCTCAGACCAATCTGTTGTCACAAGTACAGAATACAGTATATTACAACATAATACGATGCAGCACAGTCAATATGTTGTTTACGACGTGAGACAATACCTCTCAGAAATGACCACACAAACATAGATCACTCTTCACAGATTTGTTCCCATGTTCGCACAGGACTCCTGTCAGAGCACACCCCACCCTTACCTCTGATCTGTCACTGCCACTCCATGACTGAGGCAGAGCTTAGAGCCTTGGCTAGACTGGTCAGGGTGATGGAAAGATACAGGTCACGAATGCTGTTCACCATTGTCTTTTGATAATATAATGATAATAGTAATAATAATAACAATAAAATAATAACAATAATAATAATGATACTAACACAGCATTTATACAACGCCCTGAAAAAGGTTCTAGGTGCTGACAATCCACACTCTTGTGTACACAACTGACTGCCTACCTGGGTAGTGCCGACTGTAGGGTTTCCTGCCGGCGCTTCATTCAGTTGTTTCCCGTGTCATCCAGTCAATATCGTTCACTCAACTTCCTTACTTCCTTCATTCTTTCAATTTCTCATGCAGGGAGCATGCTATGTGCAACCTGTCATCCATACCAAAGGGCCAAACTAGCCTTCTCATCTGAAAGTTGGTAATGGGAATTTACGTGTGTGCAAGATGTTATGCATGCGTCCACACACAGAACCTTGATTTATAGTCTCATTCAAAGAACTATTTGGGAAATGGAGTCAGAAAAGAATATCAACTCGGAGGGAAATCCCCTTGTCCTGAAATTTTTTCCAAGATGACTGACAAAAGTCCAGAGACAATTTCTAAGCTGGATATAATATTTTTTTTTTTTTTACAGTGTTATATAACATGCTGATCATCAGTTACATTCAACACCCTACCTGTGATCCCCAGCACCAGTCCTTCCCCCGCCTGACGCGATCTCCACTCTGATGACAGCAGCGAACTTCGGGCCTTCAGTGGGTGGATCCACCTCTGTAATGCAACAATAGTCCTTCATGAAAGTGTTCCCACGCTCAAGCGGGGTGAGGAAGTGGTGGGGGGGGGGGGGGGGAGAGTTGGAGCAGGGGGGATCTAGGAGGGGGAGTGGGAGGAGGGAGGGAAGGGGAGGAGGAGGGGGGGAAGAGGGAGGGAAGGGAAGGAGATGGGGGAAGGGGGGAGGGGGAGAGGGGGAAAGGGGTAGGGGGAAGAAAATAATATTGTTATCCTCAGAATATGCAATGCCCTGTTTCAACACTTGCTTTTAGAATTCTTAGGGCTTTCATCATACAAATATATGTGTACACACTGACTGACTGACTGAAACAATTTATTGTCAGATTAACTCAAAGTTGTACTGACAGTGTGTGCACACACACACACACACACACACACACACACACACACACACACACACACACACACACACACACACACACAAAGTCACAACACTGATAATGATAACCTGGAAGTGATACCAAACACACACACACCTTCTGTGTGCATACCCAGGTCAACCTAGATACTCATTAACCTCATGAACCATCTGCACACTTTCTGTGTGTCTATCCAGGTCAACTGAGGTACACCTTGACCTGACCTGTCTTAACACCTTCTGCATATATACCATGACAGAACATATGCATGTCAAAGAATGCATAGTCAGACACAGCATTTGACTCCTAATGTAAATTTTGAAAACTCAGTCCACACACACACACACAAATTTTCATATGATGGCCAAATGAAGGAAGAATTATCCCTTCCTTGCAACAGGAGCTAACGACATGAAAACAAAGTTTGTCTGGAGGCAATAAGGAATACTGATGGCACTGAGAAAGGTTTTGTCAGGAGAAAACAATCACTTCTGTGCAACAAGAACTGACGACACAAATGGGAGGCGCTCTGGCAGGGGAAAATAATCACTTCTAAACAACAGGAATTAACGAGATTTCATTGTAACATGTTTCAGTTTCATCACATAATTATGAATTAATAATAACATAAATAAAGGTGGTTAGTTTGGAGAAAGTAATCACTCCATTAAAACAGAAATTAATGACAGAAAAAAGGCTCTGTCAGGAGAAAAACAATCACTTCATTACAACAAGAATAAATCATACAAAGACAGCCATTTGTCAGGAGAAAATCATCACCCGATTACAACAGGAATAAATCATACAAAGACAGCCTTTGTCAGGGAGAAAATGATCACTCCATTACAACAGGAATAAATAGTACATTGACAGCCTTTGTCAGGAGAAAATGATCACTACATTACAACAGGAATAAATAATACAATGACAGCCTTTGTCAGGAGAAAATGATCACTCCATTACAACAGGAATAGATAATACAATGACAGCCTTTGTCAGGAGAAAATGATCACTCCATTACAACAGGAATAGATAATACAATGACAGCCTTTGTCAGGAGAAAATGATCACTGTATAACAACAGATATCAATCCTTTCAGCCCTCCCAAGTTTACGACCGGGGCCACTCTCCAGCCTGACCAGTTTCAGCTGATCCTAATCGAACTTTAATATCCCAGAGGGGGGTTTAACCAAAGAGGCAAACATGCCACTGCATGCACTTCATTTGTTGCAGCATTTTCAGGCAGACGACACTTTCTGTTGCCTGCTTCCCGCAACCCTGCCGCCCCTGGCATGCTGACCTACACACCTGAGATAAACACCGGGTCAACGGCAGATTAAGATTCATACACCGTTATCTGTAGGAACAAAAAAAAAAAAAACCACTGTCTTCTCCATGCCTAATCTATGCCCCTGTGTGTATTGATCATATGAATAAGTGTTCTATTTTATATCATTCCTCAATTACAGTACGCTGTACCAAAGCCCCAAGTTTGATTAACATGCCTCCTGCATTGATCTTCATGACTGTGTTTATTCTTTCTTTTTCTTTTTTTTTCTGTTTTGGTATTATCATTGCCACAGTCTACTTGTAAAAATATTCACTAAAAACTGTTTTTATACTCATACAAACAAACCAAACTGATGTAATGATCTTAACATGGTTTCCTTTGTGTACATGTCTGCTGGTGGCAAATTTTACCTGCTTGCCGTAACAACTAAGGAGTGTGTTTGTACGTTCTTAATTAATCAGTTATTTACTCCCCTGGACTGAGATACCATGAATGTTGGATATTGAGGGATTTGTCCCCAAACCAGTTTTTCTAGAGTATTAGTTTAGTTCAGTTCAGCTTTTCAGTTTTGAGAAGCTCACATTTTTCTGCTAAAAATCTCTTGAACCTGCCCTTCAAAAAAGGCCTTCGATATTACCATGAATTACTAAATTTAGTATTTGATCTACAAAGTTTATTTAAGATCACTGAATAGTTGCATCGCGTTCTTTGATTTGCAGCATTCAGCAGTCTGGTCTGTGACAGAAACCAAAGGAATGTAGTGTCAATTCAACCAGTTACCATGGGCTACCCTGAAAACAGTGCCTTCTGGGCTCATTTGTGTGTTGCTCCTGGCAACCATCTTTGTGATCCAGTAACCGGCTGTTCTAAAGGCCGCAGGTATATTGACCATTTTCTCGACAGATTCACACCTCTTAGTGGTGGTGGTACATGCCATGATGTGCTAGTGTTCAGTGCTATGACCGCAGCCCTTTGCTGTGAGACTACACCTTGTTTAGTGCCAGCTATGTAGTTTTTATTCTATTCAATCACCTGCCTTGATCTTGCAATCATTGAAGATGTCATATATATAACACCCTCAATGTCACAACTTTCTCAGTCTTCAGTTAATCATGTTGTATGAAAACTATGTCTTTCTGGCATTCACTTGTCCATCACTGCTGCGCTGCAACCGATAGCATAGACGTTTGTTTTTCTTCTCAAGCACACTTAGCTACTTCATTAGTGGGTTCTCAGTTACTTCTATTTGTTTGCTACATTGTTTACAGTCTGCTGCTGAGACTAAATGCATTCAATGGCTTTCAGGACCAGCTCTATTGAAGTATTGGTGGCCAAGACTGAGCTTCCAGCAGCATATCACAGGCAAAAAAAAAAGTTTATGTGTCTGACTTACACGTAAGTCCACACAGTCCTACATGGGATTGGAGTCACAGTTAACATAAGACTACTGGTTAAAATCTTCTGATACTTTAATTTTATAGTAACATAAGATTACTAGCACTTGCGCGCTTCGACCACGTCTCGCCCCGGCGAGTTTGTCTGTTGTGTAGTGTTCCGATGTCCAGTTTTGCATCTGTGGACGCAAATTGCGTCACGACGCATTGCGTCATGTGATCGCCGACCCAACATTGCTGTTTGTAGAACAGCAAGGATACTTGATACCAAATTTGGTAGCAATTGGCCTAAAACTGTGGTCGTGTGTAAGCGAACAGACAGACAGACAAACTGAGCTTTATAAAATAGACTGGTTCTGATACTTTCATTTCATATTCATGGTGCAGTAAATAATCTTTAGGTGTAAGTTATTCTTGTATTCTTTTAGCAATGTCATTTACGATAATTCATTTGGTGGCTATTCAGGCACCGTCTTCTTCTTGTCTTCTGTAATGTGAACAAAAGAAATTTACATGTAACTGGTTTGGGTGCCACCCACATGATCATGGCCTGAGAGGTGGGATCCACCATCTTCTCCCTGCTCCCTTACTCCACTCCTCTTCCAGTCTCTCCAATCTCTCACTCCTCCCCAGTCTCTCCAATCTCTTACTCCTTTCCACTCTCTCCAATCTCTTACTGCACTCCAGTCTCTCCATGCTCTTACTCCTCCCAGTCTCTCCATGCTCTCACTCTCTCCTCTCCAGTCTCTCCATGCTCTTACTCCTCTTCCAGTCTCTCCATGCTCTTACTCCTCTTCCAGTCTCTCCAAGCTCTTACTCCTCTTCAGTCTCTCCAAGCTCTTCTCTTCTCCAGTCTCTCCAGGCTCTTACTCCTCTTCCAGTCTCTCCAAACTCTTACTCCTCTCCAGTCTCTCTCCAATCTCTCACTCCTCTCCAGTCTCTCCAAGCTCTTACTCCTCTCCAGTCTCTCCAGCTCTTACTCCTCTTCCAGTCTCTCCAAGCTCTTACTCCTCTTCCAGTCTCTCCATGCTCTTACTCCTCTCCAGTCTCTCCAAACTCTTACTCTCTCTCCACTCTCTCCAAACTCTTACTCTCTCCAGTCTCTCCATGCTCTTACTCCTCTCCAGTCTCTCCAAGCTCTTACTCCTCTCCAGTCTCTCCAATCTCTTATTCCTCTCCAGTCTCTCCAATCTCTTACTCCTCTCCAGTCTCTCCATGCTCTTACTCCTCTCCAGTCTCTCCATGCTCTTACTCCTCTCCAGTCTCTCCATGCTCTTACTCCTCTCCAGTCTCTCCATGCTCTTACTCCTCTCCAGTCTCTCCAAGCTCTTACTCCTCTCCAGTCTCTCCATGCTCTTACTCCTCTCCAGTCTCTCCAAGCTCTTACTCCTCTCCAGTCTCTCCATGCTCTTACTCCTCTTCCAGTCTCTCCATGCTCTTACTCCTCTCCAGTCTCTCCATGCTCTTACTCCTCTCCAGTCTCTCCATGCTCTTACTCCTCTCCAGTCTCTCCAAGCTCTTACTCCTCTCCAGTCTCTCCATGCTCTTACTCCTCTTCCAGTCTCTCCATGCTCTTACTCCTCTCCAGTCTCTCCATGCTCTTACTCCTCTTCCAGTCTCTCCATGCTCTTACTCCTCTCCAGTCTCTCCAAGCTCTTACTCCTCTCCAGTCTCTCCAAGCTCTTACTCCTCTCCAGTCTCTCCATGCTCTTACTCCTCTTCCAGTCTCTCCAATCTCTCACTCCTCTCCAGTCTCTCCATGCTCTTACTCCCTTTCCACTCTCTCCAATCTCTCACTCCTCTCCAGTCTCTCCAAGCTCTTACTCCTCTCCAGTCTCTCCATGCTCTTACTCCTTTCCACTCTCTCCAATGCTCTACTCCTCTCCAGTCTCTCCAAGCTCTTACTCCTCTCCAGTCTCTCCAAGCTCTTACTCCTCTCCAGTCTCTCCAATCTCTTACTCCTCTCCAGTCTCTCCATGCTCTTACTCCTCTCCAGTCTCTCCAATCTCTCACTCCTCTCCAGTCTCTCCATGCTCTTACTCCTCCCCAGTCTCTCCATGCTCTTACTCTCCTCTCCAGTCTCTCCATGCTCTCACTCCTCTCCAGTCTCTCCATGCTCTTACTCCTCTCAGTCTCTCCATGCTCTTACTCCTCTCCAGTCTCTCCATGCTCTTACTCCTCTCCAGTCTCTCCATGCTCTTACTCCTCTCCAGTCTCTCTCCAATCTCTCACTCCTCTCCAGTCTCTCCATGCTCTTACTCCTCTTCCAGTCTCTCCATCTCTCACTCCTCTCCAGTCTCTCCAAGCTCTTACTCCTCTTCCAGTCTCTCCATGCTCTTACTCCTCTCCAGTCTCTCCATGCTCTTACTCCTCTCCAGTCTCTCTCAAGCTCTTACTCCTCTCCAGTCTCTCCAAGCTCTCTTACTCCTCTCCAGTCTCTCCAGGCTCTTACTCTCCTCTCCAGTCTCTCCAAGCTCTTACTCCTCTCCAGTCTCTCCAAGCTCTTACTCTTCTCCAGTCTCTCCAGGCTCTTACTCCTCTCCAGTCTCTCCAAGCTCTTACTCCTCTCCAGTCTCTCCATGCTCTTACTCCTCTCCAGTCTCTCCAAGCTCTTACTCCTCTCCAGTCTCTCCAAGCTCTTACTCCTCTCCAGTCTCTCCAAGCTCTTACTCTCTCCTCTCTCTCCAAGCTCTTACTCTCTCCAGTCTCTCCAGGCTCTTACTCCTCTCCAGTCTCTCCAAGCTCTTACTCCTCTCCCCTCTCTCCAAGCTCTTACTCCTCTCCAGTCTCTCCAAGCTCTTACTCCTCTCCAGTCTCTCCAAGCTCTTACTCTCCTCTCCAGTCTCTGTCCAAGCTCTTACTCCTCTCCAGTCTCTCCAAGCTCTTACTCCTCTCCAGTCTCTCCAAGCTCTCACTCCTCTCCAGTCTCTCCAAGCTCTTACTCCTCTCCAGTCTCTCCTAGCTCTCACTCCTCTCCACTCTCTCCAAGCTCTCTTACCCCTGCAGTCTCTCCAACTCTTACTCCTCTTCCAGTCTCTCCAATCTCTTACTCCTCTCCAGTCTCTCCATGCTCTTACTGCACTCCAGTCTCTCCAAGCTCTTACTCCACTCCAGTCTCTCCAAGCTCTTACTCCTCTCCAGTCTCTCCAAGCTCTCCTCTCACCCAACCATTTCTACAAAGAAAGGCTTTGTCAGAATAATCATTCCAGTACCACAGGATCTAATGACAGAAAAAGGGTCTTTGTCAGGAGAAATTATCTACTGCAATACAAATGGTATTAGGAACATGAAGACAGGATTTGTGAGGAGAACATCATATTTCAGGAACTACTGACACAAAGACTTTTTCAGGAGAAAATACTCATTTCTATAAAACAGGAATTAATGACAGAAAAGAAAGGCTTCATCAATAGTACATAACCACTTCAACACAACAGGAATTAAAGACATAAAGAAAGGTTTTATCAAGTGAAAATAAGCATTTTCGTACTAAAAATGTTTGAAAGTATCGATTCTGTACAACATTTCTTACTTACTGAAAAGCCACAATTTTCAACACACAGACATAAAGATGCATATCTGTGTGTAAGGGAACTAACGACCGGGACACACATTTTTGAGCAGCATGCGTTTCACTTAGAAGGATACCTAAACCAGTCAAGACTTCAACCGCACTCACTTCTCATGCATTACCACAGCCTGGATGCACGTTTTTGTAGTTTGAAGCATGTGAATGACAGTTTTCTAGTGAACTTTTTTCAGCGACACAACAACAGTAATCTTAAGTGTTATGTTTGTCAGTTGGCCAGTGTGGCTTGAGAATGGTTGAAATAAACTGAATATTGCCATTATCTCATGGGTGTTATGTGGCTTCTGTTTTTTCATCTTCCTGACAGTTTTCTTTTCAGTGGAAATTTGAACGGTTATGGCAATGACAGCATGGGCTGTGTGCTTTGGGCTCCTGAACATATTTCTAATTTGACTCTCTGGTCAAAGATGAGTTAATGCTTTCCACGCAAAAATCATTATCATATTGTAATGTTGGATAAGAGAGAGAGACAAAGATAGAAAGGTAGTGAAGGAAGCAGAACATATTCTGATTTGTGTCTCTGGTCAATGATTATGTTTTCAATGCCAAAATCACCGACAGATTCTTTTTGGAAGAGAGACACAGACAAAGATAGAAAAACAGAGAAATGGAGACAGACGGGCAAACAGACAGATAAGACAATGGCGACAGTACTCACCAGGCTGAGGGACCCTTGGCATTAGCAGGCTTGTCCTGCCAACAGTCCACCAAACATGTCACTGGTCACAACAATTATTTGCAGACAGTTAATTTCATCTTCTCCGTCTCCCTCTCTCTCTCTCTCTCTCCTTGTTCAGTCTTTGCTGTCTTGGTCATTTTCGCCAGCTTGTGTACATGAAATTTCCTGCTGGAGTATTTCTCCTCCAAGACTGGAGTCTTTTTCAAGACAGCCCCTGGGCACTTCTTTGCTCTCAACAGTTTCTTTGCTGAAAACTATATGTTTCCACCGTGAGACGCATTCATCATCATGTATGGACTGCTAAAACCACCAGTTAATTCCAATACAGTGACAAAGTTAATTCCTTTATGTTCAAGCTGTCAGTCTCTCTGCCCAGTGCTAACAGGTGGATGTCTTTCCAACTAAAACTAAATACTGAAAAACAGAAACCAACATTCACATGTAAATACACTACATGTCATTTGTATTTAGATTTTATTTTCGATACTGTGGAACATCAATCATATTCTTTGTAAAACGTATACTGTACACCAATGGTGCAGAGGAGCTCTGTCTGCTCCACTCCCCTTCCAGCCTTCTCCTCCCTTTAACACCCACAAAGCAATAACAATTTTTTTAATCTGCAACAGTGAAACAGTGTTTACAACTGTTTATTACTTATCTGTGTCTTACTGCAGAAAAACAGGAAAGAAGAGAGGTGAAAGACTAAGGGTGTATGTATCAGAGAGAGAGAGAGAGAGAGAGAGAGAGAGAGAGAGAGAGAAGAGAATGCAACTGATAATAACCTCTTAACAAAGGATGTGGCCTATTCCACTTGCATACTGAGGATGTCATTTCCTACCACTGTCGCTAGTCCTAGACAGCTGCTAAACTAAAAAACCTACCGCAAAACTGGAAGTATGATATCAAACGACAGATCTGATGTAGTAGTGTGTGTGTGTGTGTGTGTGTGTGTGTGTGTGTGTGTGTGTGTGTGTGTGTGTGTGTGAGAGCTGAGAGAGAGAGTGTGTGTGTGTGTGTGCATCGCTGGAAGGGAGAAGGGAAGACGGAAGAGGGGGAGGTGCAGGCTTATTTGAAATCTGTACCATGACCACAAAATTGAAGGCAGTATCAAACAAATTATCTCACCTGGGGAGGCAGTGTAATTTTAACCTTAGCCTCACTGGAAGTAAAAATCCAACAACAACAACAACAGCAACAAAACATAATCTCAAAGAACCATATCTCTTTTCCATGAGGTCCTTGGTTTGCAAATAAGAAGGACAACTTTTCAGCCCCTTGACTTGAAATTTGACTGCTGATATTGTAACATAAAGTATACCAGTCAAGACTTTGATTTAACGCACCTTAAGGTATACACAATGCACATCACTGAAAACTATATAAATAAGAACTTACAAAATGCACGTTTAACTGAACTTGCGTTGAAAAAGGCCTGTTAAGCTTGAATCAGCATTCCTAGTTCTTTTCTGGAGGCATGTCATTATGATCTGCGATAAGAACTTTCTACAGCTCCTGAAACCATGCTGCCTGCTTTGGTCTTTTGCCCCTCATATCATCCCAGTATTGTTGTTGTTCTTCTCTCCACAAGTTTCCTGTTCAGTGAAGGATCTCCTCTAAAGCTGACAACTAAGGACAAGCATGATGAAGATGACACTAGGGAGTTCAGAGAAGGATCGCCTCTAATGCTGACAGCTAAGGATAATGATGATGAAGATGGTGCAACGGTATATCCCGAAGTCAATCAGGTCCAAGAGATACAGACACTCACAGTGTTGGTCAGAAAATCTAAGCAGTATTTTCAGAGATGCGCCATTTAAGCGGATGAAATTTAACTGTGTGGTTCTCCAGTCTTCCAGACTGAGTCTAGAGCAAACTCAAATCAAGATAGGAGCTGGTCAAGCATGAAAAATTCTGCAAATTAATGGGTCTCAAGGGAATTGAACCCACGCTCTACCAGCACACAGTGCTTGTTCAACCCTTCCAAAGTAAGATTTGATCAAACGTGACCCTCTAGTTTTTCTCCACATCTATTGATTGTTATTTACAGCCATGAGTATTATTCATTTTGGGAGTTACATTTTACCAACAAGCATCATTTCATTTTTTTTTTTCAATTTTGAATTTTTTTTGCATATCACTGGTCCATTGACCATCTTTTAAATGAGGTTTGAATCTTACTTTGCTTTCATCATTAAGAACATTACAGTAAGTTTGACCCTTGTCGGCAAACTCAAAAAATGAAAGAAACAGTTTTAAAATGTCAGTATGTCATAAAAAGAGCGAGTCCTCAAACACTTCCCTGGGGTACACCACTGAAAATACTACATAGATTTACTTATCCAATATTGACATACTGAAGTAAGTCTGTCAAAAAAATTGAAACCAGTAAATCTTGAATCCAGTCCATCCTAAAGACAACAACTTTATACTTTTTTGTTTCATGGTAGCTTTTCATCCAGTTTTATTACCTACGGTCATTGTTTTACAAAAAGCTTCCACATATGGTCACATTTTCGTTCCCTTGTGAAAGACTAAATAATGCAACATTGTTCAACACAGTATATGCACCAGTTTTGCAGGGTAAACACCTCTAAGTGATGTTGGACCTGATGCACAAAAGTGAGAGTTTTTATGTTGGATGGTGTGAAGACTGTGATTGGTGACTTCTGTCAAAGTTTAACCTTGATAGCTGTTTTAAAAAAAAGAGAAATCAACCAGCATGTCATTCCAGCAGTGAAACTGTATCAGACTTCAACAATCTGAATAAAATAACTGACAGTGTAGTTTGTGCACCAAATAGAGTAACTCACAGTGTTTTTTTTTTGTTGCTTCTGAAACAGTACTGCTTGTGGAAAATACGATATACAAGAGCTATGCTTTGCACACCAATCTCCGTAGCTCACAGTGTTAATTTATTTGCTTCAAAAGCAGTACTGCTTGTAGAAATAGTATATGCTATAGTTTGCACACAAATCTGAGTAGCTTAAAAAGAGGTTTTCATTGCTTTTTTATTGATGTCTTTTATGGGGAAAAGTGCACTTTTGAGAAGCTTACAATGTGCTCAAGGCTTCAGTAGTAATACTTTCCCTACAGTCTGCACACTGATATGAGTAACTTACAGTGTTTCACTACTGCAACAGCAACATCTTTTTTGGTAAAAGACAACAGTTTGATCATTGATATGAGTAGCTTACAGTGTGTTAACTGCAATGATATCTTCTCTCAAACAGAATTTACAGTCTGAACATCAGCGTGACCGCTTTACAGAGTGTTAATGGTTACAGTGGTAATTTACCTTCTGAAGGGTACTTGAATCTGTCAGCTTGCCATTGGCAGTGATCACTTTCTTCGCTTTCTTCACCATGTCCGAGTTCAGAGTCAGACTTCCGGTCGTAGTCTTGGGATCGTCAGGGAGCACCTGGGACACCAGAGCAGCCAGACGTGACTTCAGCTTTCCCACCATGGCCAGCAGAGAACTGTCCGTGGCAGAGGAGATCAGGCGTTGGGCAGTACTTCTGTGAGCTGACAGGTCACTTTTGAGGTCTTCCAGGTCTAATTTGGAGGATTTTCTTTCAGCCAGGAAGGCGTCTTCTCTCTCTGAATTTCCAAGTTCAGCTTTTGGCGCTGGGCCTCCACTGACATTTGGAGGTCATCAAACGTGGCCTTGACTTCATCTTTCATAACCTTGAACTTGGCCTGGCCATCAGACAGTTGGACATCCAGCTGACTGATCTGAACAAAAATGAACCCCAAAATTAATATTTTTGATTTTGTATTTATAACATGCACATTTACACAGCAAAACTGCTTCTGAATGCAATTTCATTTTTTCTAAGTATTTACAAATCAGTACTCTCCAATGCTAATAATCAAACAAACAAAACGCTTGTCCATCTCATTATTTTTGTGAGAACATATATTCTTGGACAGGACAGATACACCTCTATCTTGTAATGTATCAAAACGTATGGTAAAAGATTTTCTTTTAATCACTTATCATGGAAGGTATTCTATGCTTAACACGGCCCCAAAAAAAATAGCAATACAGAGTACCACCCCTTGACAAGTATGGAGACTCCAGAACAAGCCTTGTCGCACTTCATCTGCCGCTATCTATCTAATTTCTTGTCAGTCGATGATCAGCTCCCTCAACAACCTATAGTACACACCCTTAAAAGATGTTCATCTGATGGATTTTCAATTCCTTCTTTTTCTTCTTCTCCCATAAGCCAAAGGGAAGTCACTGGGACACTAGTCTGAAGAACAATTCACCAGGTTCCTCCAGGTCCGACAGTGGTGTAGCAAGGCTTACATCTCAGCAAACGTTTTCCCTGTCCATTCTGTAGTATTGTCAGATCGTCGGTTTTCACTTTTTCTCTCTTCCCCTTCATCCCCCTCCCTCAACAGTTCCATAGGGAACTGTTCAAGCAAGGCCATTAGATCTTTGTTGCTTCGCCACAGCAATGTTATTTTGTAATTCTTGTATCTGATGCTAGCAGACGTATGTGTTGCCTGATGGTTTGAAACACTTACTCATGGTGATATGATCAGATCACGTCATGTTTAGTACCTTGCGGCAACACCTTTATTTTATAAGCTTTGATTCTTGGGAAGATAAAAATACTGCTGCATGAAGGAGCCCAATCTTGTTTTTCATGGAGAATGATTCTGAACATCAGTCTCCTGGTACAGCTGATCAAACTGCTTGTGCCACAGTTCTTATCAGTGCTAAAAATTTCCTTCCTAAGGAAACGTGACAATTAGTGACCGACTCCATTGCGTGTATCACTTGCCAGTTCCAGATTTTGTTGCAAATGGGAGTTAGGATATCAGTCACTGCATCGCCACCATGTTTGAATAGTTCTGCAGGCATGTTGCTGATGCCTGCAACCTTCCCACATTTTAGCAATGTCACTAGCTCAAACTTCCTAACTGAATATTGGAAAGTCATTTTCATTCGATTAATCCTGTACTGTTAGCACACTTGACTCTTCTGTGTTTTGATTGTTGTAGAGTTCAGAGCAATGATTCAATGTATACACCTTTTCATGATGGCTTCTTCCTGTATAAGACAGCTGCCATATTTGTTCTGAAAAGTGCAGGTGTTGTGTGTGTCTGCCTGCAGTGTGCCAGATCTCTACCACACAGGGGGAATTTCAATCACTACACTGACAACTAGAACCATAAACTGCATTTGCCAAAAGTTTCAAAAGATGACTACGCTACTTCAGTGGCGCAGTGGTGAGTTGTTGAGCCTTAAACCTCTTCTTCTTCTTCCTAAGAGACTGGTTCACTCTCAAAAACGAGTAGGTCACCAGCGCGCATGTTAAAAAAGTAAAATAAAATAAAATTAAATTAAATAAAGTGCGACTCAGCCTCATCCCTGCATTAACATCTTTGAATAATCATTGGCATTAGGACTGGTATCAAAAAAAACCACACACACACGTGTGCACGCATGCATGCACACACAAAGACCTGTGTGCATGCATGCATGCATCTCACACACACACACACACACACACACACACACACACACACACACACACAGTCAGATCCCAAACAACATCCCAACAGATACCACAGACCCACTGAACCTTTCTGTGTGTACTCCACCTTTTCCATGATGGTTGTCTCCCTGTCTTCCAGTTTTTCTTCACTTCAGCCTTCAACTCTTCCCGCTTCTCATCGGCCACCTCTGAGATC
>JADBJO010004485.1:177500-190000 GCA_016801955.1 Conus betulinus
CCCCCCCCCCCTCCTATTTCCTACTTCCTTTCTCCATCTGATCCAACAACCTAAAAATGATGACAACATGATCTCATCCATCTGACCCAACAACCTAAAAATGATGAACAACATGATCTCCATCTGACACACAACCTAAAAATGATGAACAACATGATCTCCATCTGACACAACAACCTAAAAATGATGAACAACATATCTCCATCTGACACAAACATATCATCATAAAATGATCAACAATTATCATGGACAGTACTGTATCCACCTAAAAATACCATCATCAAAAACAGTCATAAAAAAAACACAATCTCCTGTTGGCAGAACAACAACGATTAACAACATGATCTCCACACGACAATAATATCAACAACATGATCTCTCAACCTGACACATCATCATAAACAACAATGAGGAACAACATGATCTCCATTTGACACAATGACATCAATAAATATAAACAATATGATCTCCACCTGACAACAACATCAACAACTACAATTGTGAACAACATAATCTCCATCTGACAAAAACATCAACAACAGCAATGATGAACAACATGATATCCACCTGACACAACAATATCAACAACAATGACGTACATTTATAAATGTGCATACTTCTTTAAATTGGAAACAAAACCATATTGTCTCAGTTAATAAAAGTTTTAAGAAAACGGTATCATTATGTGCTTTGTTTCAAACTGAATAAAATGTGGTATCATCCCAGTATTAGACCTGTTCCACACAACAACAACAAAATGATAAGGGAAGATACTGCCCCTCTTTCTATTGCAAAGAGAGTTAATTTTCTCAATTTCTGGGTCAAGCAAATACATCTAGTGAGTAAAATAATGAAATATTTGATTTGAAGTACATGCCACAATAAAGATCAGGATATCAAATGCCTGCATTACAGGTGCACTCTTTCAGTTTATGCAACAATTTCATTTGCCAGAGGTAGGTAAGTAGGTGGGAGTGGTCGCACATAAACATGTGACACATCTGTATGTGACACATCTGTAACCAGACTTTCACAAACTTTTAACATAGCACTGATGTAAGATTATAGTTCTGGGTCTATTCTATATAACGTTTTTCCCCACAAGAAAACAAGTACTGGCTCGGTTTCTGCTTGTTTGTCACAGTCAGGAAACTTCCTTCTCTGATTGATTTATCAAACCATAATCTTTAAAGGAAATGTCAGACAATCTTTTAATTTAATTCTTTTAAAAGCCAAGGGCTAGGCTTACTAAGTAATGTATAGTTTTGCTGATTTATCTTTTATGTCCTTTTCAACAAAACTTCAAAGTAGAAATCATTTCATCCCTTTATTCCAGTGGTGTAAACGAATCTGACCTCAGCCTTTTCTATGTCTAACTACTGTGCCATTGTCTTTTTGATTTCATAAACGAATTGACAATGGATAGACTAACTATCACTGTGATATTTTCTTGCCACGATTTTCTCTATATTATGATACAAGCCCGATATTTTCATGATTATAAACATCAATAAGGTTCTTGGTGAACCGAAAGTAGAACTTCCGTGAACCAAGACGTGGAGATTCTGCCATGACAAAGGTAAGTTTAATTCTTTCAAAATCAAACATTCTAGAACAAACTTCACGGAATTAAATGAAATGATTGATTCGTATATAGCTGAAACTGTCAGGGCGATCACAACTGCAATCGACACTGTGCTAACAATACAGACTTACCTCACCCCAAAGTTTCTCCCTTCACAGTCATATGATGATATGTAGAGTGTCCTCCCCTGGTTTGAACTCGATTGAGTTCAGGTTCACAGGGACCATTGCTTTTTCAATTATAGCCAGAACTGGATTTACATGTCCCTTCTATGTGTTATCTGGTCTTTGTATAGTCAGGTCTTTAACTCGCTCAAGTCTTTATTTATCATAGTCAAAATAAATAGTCTTCAATAATACACTATCATCTACACAGCTTTTGAAATGGTTAGTATTTTGTGCACGTTTAATGTTAGGGGTTAATATATTCCAAAGATCTGTTACTCTGTTACTGAAAGAAAATTTCCTTAGGTTAGTGCGACAATATTCATGATCAATTTTATGCACACTATTTCTGGTAGTATCAACTCTTGATGCAGTAAAAAAAAAAAAAAAAAAAAATTGAAATAGGAATATTGTCAAAACAATTAAATATTTTATAGACTTGGATCAAATCGCCCCTCACTCGTCTTGTTTTTTAGGGTAGGCAGTCCAAGAGCTTTTAACCTACCTTCATAGGGAAGATCTTGTACAAGCTTTGTTTCTCTTCTTTGTACTCTTTCCAAAGCAGCAGACTCCCTCTTTAATTGAGGATACCAAATTGTGTTGCCATATACCAAATGTGGTTATTAACAAAAGCCTTGTATAGTTTTTGTAAAAATATCTTTATCTATGTGAATAAAAGTACGTTAAATTATATCAATCATTTTATTAGCTTTATTTATAGAGTTTTGAAGTATGCTTATCGAATACCAGGCCAGAATCTAAAGTGATACCAAGATCTGTTTCATAATCACACGTCTTGCTTCTTCCTTGCGCTCAACTCTGAAGCGATCTGAAGCAATCAAAGCTAAGTGCATTTTTCGTTATTTTATTCGTTTTTGTTTCACCTGAAGAAGACCTAAGAGGTCGAAGCGCGTTGTGTTTTTGTCTTGTGACTCGTTTGTCCACGTTTCTCTGGGTGGTTCGCTGACATATATTTAAGACATGTTAAAATATCTGCACGCTCACCAGTATTACTGTTTAGCATTGTATATTGGTATCTTAGGTTCTTACGTCCAACATGTAACACGTTGCACTGGTCCGCATTAAAATGCAAGTTCCATATGGTCAATCATTCGGATAAGTATTAATATCATTTTGTAACGTATCATGATTATAACTTAAAAAAAAAAAATCCCTTATCCACGTATGCACTCTACCTGTAATTCCACATGCTGATAATTTCACTAAAACCTCTCATGGGGAACAGAATCGAAAGCCTTTTAAAAGTCTAAATAAAGTATATCTGCATTGTTGCCATTGTCTAAACGTTTTGTCAATCCTCCATGACACGTAAAAGTTGTGTTACACAAGATCGATGTTTACGGAAACCATGCTGGCATTCTGTGTATAAAATTGTTCAAGGTCATATGATCTACGATCACATCCCGTACAATAGATTCCATAATCTTACATACAACTGATGTAAGACTAACAGGCCTATAATTTCCGGGATCTTTTTTTTTTTTTTTTTTTAAATAAAGCTGTTACATTTGCAGACTTCCAATCCATAGGTATCACACCTGATTCAATTTTACTTGTTGAACAAAATACTGAACGGTAATGCTAGCTCATTATGTGACTCCTTAAGAACTCTTGCAGGGATCATATCAGGTCCACAAGATTTGTTAGGGTTTATATTTTTAAGCCTCTCTCTCTGACTGCACTGGGTGTAATACACATATCAGTTACGGTGACTCCACTGGACGTCATACTGTCCGGAAACGCTCGAATGGCTGAGACAGCAATCTTCGTCAAGTTCTCTCTCTCCCTCTCTCTCTCTCTCTCAATGTAAGAACTGAAGAAGTAGACAATCACCGCGTGTTCTAGGCATAAGACATCAACCTTTCATGGACTGCCCACAGCAGAACGTGCAAAACAATACCAAGACAAATATAGTTATCAATTATGCAGGACTAAGTACTTATTTCTAAACTTCCATGCCAAGTAACCATTCCTGAATGCATTATTACTCTCTTCAATCAGTTCGTGTTTTTACACTACTTGACTCAGCAAATTCAATGAAACCTTTTATCAACATGAACAAACGTGGCCTTAAAGTGGTTTTCGAGCCTTACAGTCTGATTATATTCAAGTTGGAGTTCTTTATCTAAGGGATAAGTTTGTCAACAATAAAGGAATGTTCATGTAAAAAAAAAAAAAAATGCATCTGGACTAGCCCCACAAACCATTCAATCCAAACTTAGCATGAATTCTAGAAATTCCACAAAATTCCATTCCAGTCTAGATCTATTTAAAACTAGTCTTTGTTATTCTGGTCGTCTCTGGAACTCGTTTCTAAGCTGAAGTTCATCAAAGCTCAGAAACTTACAAGGGCAAATTGATTACATAGTTTTGCACACTCACACTAGTTATGTAGATATACAATATACTTGATATTGCCCATGCCTTTCCACATGTATGTTATCACTGTATCATCAGCAACACAAATTTTTAGTTGTCTTCCCAAAGTGATTGTTGCTGTTTGCAAGTAGGCTACTGTTCCAAAATAATCTACTTCTATCATTGATTGGACACGCTATGTCAGTGCATGCGAATGTCAGTATGTGAAGGATCTATGATACAGGCCTACTCATGCTGTGGTGTCGGACTCTCGCTCACACACCGCCGACAAACAACCGGTCAGACAAACTTTAAAAAAAAGAGTCCCCTCTTTTAATCAAGAACTAAACCGTTTACACCATTAACCTACAAATTCTTTCTTCTCCTACACCAAAATTAATGAAACATATTGTTTTAAGTACGTCAACAAATCTTAACAGACTAGAAAAAAAATGTTTTTTTGTTGTTGTTGTTGTTGTTGTTTTTTTGTTTTTGTTTTTGTTTTTTTGCTTTTGAAGTTTGCACCCACAGTGCTACACACATAAAAAACGATTGTTTTCATAAACAAAGTTTTCTGGTCCTCAGAGACCTCTAACAATTCTTCACTAATTGACAGTCTCTGCAACGTCTCGTCGACTTACACAACCAACACAAACCTCAAGCTGAGAAAATGCCCTATTCAACAAAAAAGACCCTATCCCTATTCTAATGGGGGGGGGGGGGGGGGGGGGGGGGGGAGGGGGAGAGATTCTGGGGGGTTTTCTCTTACTGTGGTCAGCCGTGGCCTTCAATTTACATTTACACCTCCTGTGTCTTTGACAAAAACTATGAGGCATGCGTTCCTGCAGAGCCTCGTCGCAGCTTGGGCGCCATCGACCTGTCTTTCTCAGCAGGTGACAAATCTCCCAGAGCTTTCTGTTCACTGCTCAGCATGCACGCATGCTGCAAGGGTTTCTTCAACAGGTGAGCGCAGGCACCAGACTAAAATCCTTCCTCTGTGTGTGTGGTGTGTGTGTGTGTGTGTGTGTGTGTGTGTGTGTTGGGTGGGGGATAAGATGGATAATGGTATTTTTTTTCTTGGCCCTCTCTCTCAAATGTTTGGCTCTCTACATTTGAATTCTTCTTTCTTGTTTTCATCCGCACATTACATATTCATGAAAGTTTGAACTCTCTCTCTCTCTCTCTCTCTCTCTCTTCAGTATTTTTTTTTTCTTTTCTCTTCTATTTTCATTTGATGTTCCGCTATGATTGTATGACCGCCTTGTTTGCCTGCTTGTTTGCATTCTTACATTATTTCATTTCACTGCATTTTGTAGTCCCTACTCAGGGCGAGGACTGGATATCAGTGCATATCTATTGTCCTTGTAAATAAAGAATTTTATCTTATCTCGCTCTCAAAAGGAGTTATTTGACGTGATCAAATGTGGATGTTGTGGATGTTTATATTTTGGTGATAAAATATCGTGTTTGAATATGCTGTTTATTACACACCCCCTTCAAATGGGGCTGTGGTCTTTTCTTGCATAAATTATCGTTGGCAGTGTCGTTTTCTCTCTCTCTCTCTCTCTCTCTCTCTCTCTCTACTCTCTCTCTCTTTATGGCGGATGTACAAAAGGTTGTGTGTGTCACATGAGACGCGCAGTCCGGTCGAGAAGTACGTGTAGCCCATGCAACCAGGAAACCTCGACAGGCATATAATGAATACATAGGGTAACTCTTGCTCCCATGATGACATAATTATACGCCCATAACACCAAGCGAATGTTGCTTATCACAACCCACGATTATCTCATCACGAGAGCAAAAGTTATCCTACTTAATCATTATTTACTGTCCACTGTTCTCTGTCTCACTATTTGTTTCCTCAATAGGCCTATGAACATGATTTCCTTGGATTAATAGCTCAGCAGATTGAGCACATTTTCATTATTAGGCCGTTCAACATGGTTTCCATGATTATCAGCTCAGCAGATTGCGTTCAACATGGTTTCCATGATTATCAGCTCAGCAGATTGTGCATATTTTCATCATTAGGCCCATCAAATGGTTTCCATGGATTATCAGCTCAGCAGATTGAGCACATTTACATTATTCCATTTCAAAACCCTTTCAAGGGGTGGTACTCTAATGGGGGCTGGAGGGGAGGGGGTGGGGGGTATATCCACGAACCCTTAGCGATCTAATGCGCTTCATACCAATGGTTTCCAATTTGAAGTTCCGAGTGTAAACCCCACCCCCACTCCCAACCCCATCCCTACACAAACTCACTGATGACACCCCTACGCTGTCTTCTTCCAAAGCTATTTGAGACCAGTCAGTCAAAAATGTGTTTCTTTTTATTCTTTGGGAAAAAAAAGAATCCAGAAGCAGAATTGGGGGCCGGAATAGCTCAGATGGTCGAGTGCCAGACTCGTAATCTTAATGATCCTGGGGTTGCAGGTTCAAATCTCCGCTGGGACGTTTTGGTACAGGGGAATTTTTCCCTTGGAGTTAACATTGGTTCTGACCGAGGTTCCATGTGTGAACGCACACACATCTTGCACACATGTGAAATCCCATCACCAAGGCCAGTTTGGCCGTTGGTATGGATGATGTAACAGAGACTAAAATGGTCAGCTAATACAGACAAGCGTTAGCATGTGCATGGCCAATGCAGTGTAGGGTACTGTTTATTATCATGGGAAAAAATTATTAGACTTCCATTGCCTTTGGTCACAAGATTGAAGATAGAATTAATTTCTGTTTTAGTGCCATTGCATGCCTTTCAGACATTCGACCCGTTCCCCACAGATGTGACATAGCTCTTTTGTCATCAAATGATGCAATAGAAGTTAGAAGCAATGGATGTTTTCAATGCTGTAATGACACGAGACAGTTCACATGAAAACCATTGTCAAAGAGTGGGCCATCATATGAAACATGGACAGTCCATTAATGCTGCTGAGAAAATTAATGGTCCTCGTTCTTAACACAAGAGAACCTGGTCTTCTTCTCTTTCTGATGGTGTGACTGGAATCCGAAAAGACCTCAGATAGATATCGCATGCGCCACTGTCAGCTCTGATTATAGAATAGAAATCTGGAGAGGCAAGGAAATCTTGTTATGTCTGTGTCAGTTTAATGAATAAAAATGTGAAGAGGGGCAGGAAGACATTGCTATGTGCCTGTGTCAGGTCCGAAATAGAATGTGAAGAGAGGCAGGGAGACATTGCTATGTGCCTGTGTCAGATCAGAAATAGAGTGTGAAGGGAGGCAGGAAGGAAGACATTGCTATGTGCCTGTGTCAGCTCAGAAATAGAATGTGAAGAGAGGCAGAGAGACATTGCTATGAGCCTGTGTCAGATGAGAAATAGAATGTGAAGAGAGGCAGGAAGACGTTGCTATGTGCCTGTGTCAACTCAGAAATAGAATGTGAAGAGAGGCAGAGAGACATTGCTATGAGCCTGTGTCAGTTCAGAAGTAGAATGTGAAGAGAGGCAGAGAGACATTGCTATGAGCCTGTGTCAGCTGAGAAATAGAATGTGAGGAGAGGAAGGAAGACATTGCTATGTGCCTGTGTCAACTCAAAAATAGAATATGAAGAGAGGCAGAGAGACATTGCTATGAGCCTGTGTCAGCTCAGAAATAGAATGTGAAGAGAGGCAGAGAGACATTGCAATGTGCCTTTGTCAACTCGGAAATGGAATGTGAAGAGAGGCAGGGAGACATTGCTATGTGCCTGTGTCAGCTCGGAGAATAGGTAAGAGGAGAGAGGCAGAGACATTACTCTATGTCAGAATCATCTCAGGGTGTGGGAATAAATTTTAGAATTTCCTTTGATTGGTAAATGCCCTGGTTTGTTTTGTGGGCCTCTTGTCTGCCAGTGTACTAGGTGAATGGTTGGTGCCTGCGGCATTAATTTGGAGTGATGGATACAAGGTTGTTCCGCCATGAGAGAAAAAGCTCTCTCCCTCGTTTCTCATCACTACTTTCCACCATGCATGAAAAAGTTGTCTTCCTTGTTTCATATTGCTTTACTACAGGAAAAAAAAAATGTTCTCATTCATTATTCTTTCACTCTAACAGAAAAATGTTACTCCCTTGTTTGTATTGTAACTTTTCATAATTATAACAGAAACAAATTCTCCCTTATTTTGTTTTCCCCATGGGAGAAAAAGTCCTCTTCCTTGTTTGTTAGTGTTTCACCATGAGACACAACATTCTCTTCCTTGTTTGCTCTTGTTTCACCATTGGAGACAAAAATTCTCTTCCTTGTTTGATATTGTTTCACCATGGGTGACAAAATTCTCTCCCTCATCTTTATTCGTTATTATTTTACTAAGGAATAAAAGGTCTCTTCCTTTTCTGTTAATACTATCCAGAAATCCATACCTCTCAAACTAGGGCAAAATGTCAATATTCACTTAATAAAGTATTTTCCCCAGATTCCTGTAGGCTTAAGAGAACCTTCTTGGTGCCTTCTGCCTGAAAATCATCTGCAGAATCTATAAACAAATTGAGTGAGTGAGAAGTGTCTGATCAAGCGCGTATAGTAATCTCACATCCTGAATGCAAACACACACACACACACACACACACACACACACACAAATGCATCTGCCAAATACATCCACACATGGCACACACACACACACACACACACACACACGTGCGCATGCTTATCTATGTCGCGTGGGCGAACGCACACACAGAGTTCACCTGGTACAGAACAAGTTGTATGGTCAGACCCCAAAGACGGCTGTCCACATCTTCATTATCCCCCCCAAACCCCCCCCCCCCCCCCCCCCCACTTCAGCATGTCTCTCACCAGTTCCAAACACCATGGTTCATCTTCAGATACAACAAAAGGGATTGTTCCCAGTTTTATTGAGGAAAATCCAGCTTCTGGTTTGTTTTACCTTATTTATCTATTGCACATAATCCTTTTCTGGGGACTTCTGTTCTTATACTCAAGCATTTGTGTAGGTGCGCACATGCATGCACACCACTGTTTTGACAAAACAGTTGGTATGCACATTTGGAGCAAGCACACACATGGACACACACACACATACACACACACCATCGCTTTCACAAACATTTGGTCTACAATTTAGAGGGGAGAGAGAAAGAGAGAGAGACAGAGACAGAGAGAGAGACAGACAGACAGAGAGAGATGTGGATGGGAGGAAGACCTCATAAATAAACAAATGTCCTTAAATCTTACTGGGATCAATCGAAAATGCAGTCACACCAGAGAGACATTCCACACTGCCTCGGTTATATTCATATTTTTCAGAATAATTAAACAAGTTACCTGTATGGTGTTCTTTCATCATTGTCACAAGGCTCCAGGTGGATCACAATGTTGACCTCTTACAACGATCAGAGCAAAAACACATTCAGCAACAATTCGAAGAGAAAGTACTCACATTTATAAAAAGATATGCCAACTAGACAGACAAAAGAAACAAAAACTAGAATGAAGATAAAAAGTACTTGGTCTTGTTGAAAAAAAAGAACATGGACAAAAACTGTAAACACAGTGTCTTCAACAGTCTTCTGTGTGTATTTCAAAATCCAGGCACTGAAAGTTTTGCTTACATGATAAACCGGGATGAAGATGAAAATAAAACAAACAAAAACAAAAAAAATCCTTGGTCTAATTGTAGAAAAGGACATGGACAAAAACTGTAAACACAATATCTTTTACATCTTCTGTATGTATTTCAAAATCCAGGCACTGAAAGTTTTTGTTTACATGTGAAACTGGAATGGAGATAAGCAAAACAAACAAAAAACTTCGGTCTAGTTGTAGAAAAGTAAAGTTGCTGTTTTCATCACAGTTTCAGTGTCAATGGGGTCATCACCCACCATACCTCACAAGGCCCTGTGAGGGCCGTAACCACATACAGAAAGAAAAAAAAACATGGCCATTTGTACAACAGCAATAAAAAACATCCTGTCTTTCACAAAAAAAAAACATATACACAGCAGAACTGTTTACTACCATTTAAAACAGCTTTTATATTGACATCCTAAAGACTGATAAGACTCTGCCTTGCTGAGGGTAACTATTCCATTAGTCATCTCCAAATTAAAAGTTTATAATATAAACGATCCTAAAAATGATAATAATGATAGTAATAATCATAGTAAGAATAACGACAATGAATATAATGGAGTCATAAAAGCACACAATGTGGCGTTCCCTCATCAGCAAAGGCCTGATTCACCAATTAAACAACAAAGTCACAGTGACAGTAAAAGCACCAACTGAAATACACCTGGGGTGCACTTCCCTTCTCCTTCCACCCTCCTCTAGCTCTCAGTCATTCAAAAACACACATGCCCAGACGCAGGATTCTCTCTCTTTCTCTCACTCTCACACACACATGCAGACACACACCCAAACACACACAGTGAGTAACACACACTCACACACACACACACACACACACACACACACACACACACACACACAACACAACACACACACACACACACACACACACACACACACATGCACACACACACACACACACACACACACACACACACACACACACACACACACACACACACACACACACACACACACACACACACACACACACACACACATGCAGCCACACCCACATCTACACCCACACACGCACACTCACATGCAGCCACACCCACAGCTACACACCACACACTCACACACACATGGCAGGCAGAAAAATCAGCAGACGGCAGTAAAGAAAGACAGAAAATGAAAATGACAACGGCAGTAAAGAAAGACAGAAAATGAAAATGACAAAGTCAGAGAGAGTCACAGAAGAGAGGAAATCATCAGCAGAGACCTTCTTGAAGTGGGCAAGTATTTGTACTGAAAGAGCTCACAGCATCCCCATGGGGGGGGCAACACACCATCACAAATATTAACGTCACCTTACAGAGTGCAATCATTTAGATTTCTGATTATGCACAACAAATGAACCAATCTAAAAAAAAAAATATGATTTCCCTTCTTTTATGTTTTTTTTTAATCCCCCATCCTAACCAAGTGTCCAGGCAGCTGCAGTCTGATGACTTCACTACATGACACTGAAACGATGGAAGTAGAGCTTGACGTCACCAGGATAAAGGTGATGACTTCACTACATGACACTGAAACGATGGAAGTAGAGCTTGACGTCACCAGGATAAAGGTGATGACTTCACTACATGACACTGAAACGATGGAAGTAGAGCTTGATGTCACCAGGATAAAGGTGATGACTTCACTGCATGACACTGAAACGATGGAAGTAGAGCTTAACGTCACAAGGATAAAGGTCAAAAGTCAGGCTTGCCTGATACAGCGGAACTTCTCCAGTTCAACCAGCTCACTCCTTGATCAGCTTTCCCACTTCCCTGATACGCCTCCTTCCCTACCGTGACCAGAATTAAAAGAAGACCTACTCTGCTGCTTCAGTGTGTACATTAACTCTGTATCATGACTGCTTCTCTAACCAAGCTTAGTCACATCCAGTCTTGGTCTTAGGTGACTTTTGCACATAATGTCAGCCATCAAACAGCAAAAAAAATGGAGCAAAAGTAGTGTCACGATGATCCGGGCCGAATGTCTGAGTATCAATCTAAAAAAAAAGACAAAAAAACTGCTAGGAGTTAAGTCCCCTGCAGCACTTTTTTGCCTTCCATCATGAAGACTATTCAGCAAGATGTCGTCATCATCACATTAAAAGAATAATGCTGAGCTGAGAGAAGGGAATCAAAGTACAAGATGCAGGAAAGGTGAAGTGTAATTCTGGTTGGTTGGATACAAAATAAATATCACTAAAGCATAAAAAATCAAGCGTAAAGAATCAATCTTTCTTTCTGTCTGCATACGCAGGCTGATACTCCTGTGGACACTCCCTGTATAGACAGGTAAGTATTAATCCCATCTATCCAACTAAGGGAGAGGAGTTTTGTGTGTATGACCGTTTTTTTATCCCGCCATTAAGGCAGCCATACTCCAACTTTGGGGAAAGAGTGCATGCTATATTGTGTCGCCCCATATATCACGGCCAAACTGGCCTCCTCTTCTGAATGATGGTGATGGGATTTTATGTGTGTGCAAGATGTTATGAATGCATTCACACATGGAACCTCGGTTTACAGTCTCATTCGATGGACTGTTCAGGGAAACGGAATCAGAACCAGTGTTAACTCCAAGGGAAAAATCCCCCTGTACAAAATGGCCCGGCAGAGATTTGAACCTGCAACCCCAGGATCACCAAGATTATGAGTCCAGCACTCTACCAACCGAGTTATTCCGGCCACACAAGAATCAATCTGATTCAGACCAGAGTGGAGTAAGAGGGGACTGTGCCAAATTTGAAAACAGGCATATATAGGGCACTGATG
>JADBJO010004485.1:195000-197066 GCA_016801955.1 Conus betulinus
TCTGTCTTTTTCCTCTCTCTCATATCTCTTTCTCTCTCTTGATCACAATATCAGGCCTGTGCACTTGAAATGAGGTAGGGAGCAGCAAACAGTAAATAAAAAGCAAGTAGCACAACTCTTACTTCCTGTAGATCTGCTTCTATACACATGAATGAGAGAGAGGGAGTGAGGGATGATGTTGCTCATAGCCCAGCAAAATGACTGGAAAAATAATGGAATATACATAAATATGATGTGCAGCCAACCCTTATGTTTCATTTACCTTTCCGACAATGGCTTTCAATTATATTGAACATGATATGCAATCCTCCCTGATAATTTGGTCAACTTTGACCCCATAGTATTTCTCCACATCTGCAGGTTGTAGTTTACAGCCATAAATATCATGCTTATTTGGGGGATATTGTTACCAATGAATATTTTTTTTTTACATTTTTCACTTTCAAAATTTCTGTTGGTCCTCTTAACCAACTTGTCAATATTGAAGGCTTGTATTTTGCTTCTACTTTTTATCATTAAAAGCACTGCAGTTGGTTTTAAGTTTGTCAAAAACAGTTAAAAGCAACAGAGAGAGTTTAGAATGTCAGGTTTATTGGGTCTGTCTTAAAATATTCCTCCAAGGAACACCACAGATTTTGCTTCTAAAATACCAACATACTGAAATCTATCTGTCAAAAGAATGTCATCAAATCCATCTTACAGACACTGATTTAGTGCTTTTGTTTTACAGCTGATTTTCGTCTGGTCTATATTCGGGACTCAAAAACCGTACCGTTTTATGGGATTTGAGATTTTGGTATGTAAATCGATATTCATTTCCTTTCTCTTTTTATTCAATGTGAACATGGGTCATGCTGTAGTCTTCAGGCTGTTTCAGGTTTGCATGAGTCAAATGTGACTGAGATTTAATTTAATGTTTTCTTCATCAAAAGAGCAATCTCTCCTGGTGGGGAGTGGGTGGGTGGGGGCTGCATTACCTTCCACAGACCATTAGGTCCTCTGTAAAGCATCATCAAATACAGTTTTTTTCTGCAAGAATGTTTTTCGTTCTTCTCCCTGGTTGAGTATTTGACTATAGATTTGATGAACAATTTTACTGACCCTCATCCCCCCCTCCCCCTCCCTCTTATCCCTATGATGATAAATGAGATACTTTCTCTTATAACCATTAATTTTTTATTTACAGACCAATCATTTTCCACTGATAAATTAACTACTTTCTCTTATAACCATCAATTTTTATTTACAGACAGATTGTTTTTCCACTGATAAATCAGCTACTTTCTCCTATAGCCATCGATTTTTGTTTACAGAGTGATCATTTTCCACTGATAAATTAGATACTTTCTCTTACAGCCATAAATTTTCATTTACAGACTGACTGTTTTCCACTTAAACTGCTGGTATTTTGATGGGATGCTGTTACTGGATACATTAATCAGTCTTTGATTTATCTGTCAAGCATACTTCTGCCATAACTAATTGAATTCACTATCTCAGTATCTGTGTCTTCTTTGTTTTCTTTTCTTTTTCAATAAAACAAAATGACACGGGTGTCTTGGTGCTTGCATTGCTGTGATGGATGGAGAGGTTTGGGTGTTGATGCGTCAATGGTTGTTTTCAGGTTTGTTTCTTTTAATATGTTTTATACCCAGTCAAGAGCAAAACAGAGAGAGGAATATAAAACAGGGGAATGTAGAGCCAGGGGAACACAGACCTGAGGAAACATAGATATGGGGGAAACAGAGACTAGGGGAAACAGAGACTCAGGGAAACATAGATATGGGGAAACAGATACTTGGGAAACGCAGATGGGGAAACAGAGACTTGGGGAAACATAGATATGGGGAAACAGAGACTTGGGAACACATAGATATGGGGAAACAGAGACTTGGGGAAACATATATATGGGGAAACAGAGACTTGGGGAAACATAGAGATGGGAAATCAGAGACTTGGGGAAACATAGATATGGGTAAACAGAGACTTGGGGAAACATAGAGATGGGAAATCAGAGACTTGGGGAAACATAGATATGGGTAAACAGAGACTTGGGAAACATAGAG
>JADBJO010004486.1:10912-13412 GCA_016801955.1 Conus betulinus
CTTGTAGCAAATAGCCGATGCAGAAGGATTTTCTGGAGCCTACAGTTGTTAGGGGTTGAAATTGTAAGTTTCTTGTGTATTTCAGCACTTTCCTGTCCTTCGTTTCCAGTTGATACTCCATTTCTGTTATCCTTCTCTGGTCACCCAACTGCTTCTCTCTCATCTCTACTCTCTCTCTCTCTCTCTCTCTCCTCTCTATCTATCGCTCTCACACACACACACACAAACAACTCACACACACACTCCTCTCTCTCCTCCTATCTCTCTCTATCTCCTCTATATCTAACTACTCTTTACCGCTCTGGGCTCTCTTTCTCTCCATTTCTTACCAAACCTCTTCTCTCTCTGATACTGTCTCTCTCTCGACCCCCACTCTCTCTCACTCACTTCACTATCGCTTCACCTTTACACTCTCTCTCTCGTCTCTCTCTCTCTATCTCTCACCTTTTTATCTCGCCTAGACGTCTTCTCTCTTCTGATCACTGTTTACCCTTGTCGGGCTTTGCCTGTCTGTCTCCTCTCTGTCTCTGTCTCCCTCTGTCTATGTATCTCTCTGTCTCTGTCTGTCAGTCGGTACGTCTGTCGTCTGTCTGTCTTCTCTCTCTCTCTATCTCTCTCTCTCTCTCGCTCTCTATCTCTCGCTCTCTCTCTCTCACCGTTCCATGCCTCTATCTTTCTCTGTCTCACTTCCATCCACCAGACGAGTAACACAGCATCTGTTGCACCAGACGAAACTTTCAGTACGGATGAGAAGCTAAAAACCAGAGAGAGCGAGAGATGAGCAGGAGGAGAGGGAGAGCGAGGAGAGGCGAGAGGAGAGAGAGTTTGGAGAGAGAGAGAACGATAACAATAACGATTAACGATAACGATAATTTTTTTTTTTTAAGGCCAAAAACCCATTTGAAGGAGAAGAAAACATGCGAAGCTAAATGAAAACTTTTCATACACTTTGGGTGTACAAAATTAATATAGGCATATGCCTGGTGTTTATTAATTACAGTATCATCATGTTATAGTGTTCCGCCGTTTAAAAACGACTTATACAGACATGACAGAGAGAGAGAGAGAGAGAGAGGGAGGGAGGGAGGGAGGGAGACAGAGAGATACAGAGAGAAGTATCCCCTCTCAATGAGCAGACTGACATCAGCAAGGCATGGTTTCTCTTTCAGCATTCTGACTGTAGCATCATCATGCTACATCAAACGGGCCTGCTACCGAGACTGAAATGCCATTTTCTTTTTCTTTGTAGCATCGCAGAAGAACATCCACCAACACCCCACCCACCCACCCACCGCCATCACCACCACCACCACCACCAACCACCCTACCACCCGCATCACGGCACCCGCACACTGATCAATACAGCGCAAGGCTAGAGTTCTGTGGATCACGTGACGTCTGTGGAACTCTCTTCCAGTGGCGCTACAGAAGACAATCTGATTGATGCAAAAAAAAAAAAAAAAAAAGAAAAAGAAAAAAAAAAAAAAAAAAGAAGAAAAGAAAAAAAAAGGAAAAGAAAAAGAACAGAATGAAAACTTGAATATGGGTACTTCATCTCAGACGCACTACAAAAACAGAGAGAGAGAGAGAGAGAGAGGAGAGAGATGAGAGAGGAGAGAGCGGAGAGAGAGAGAGAGAGAGAGAGAGAGAGAGAGACAGACAGACAGACAGGACAGACAGAGTGAGAGAGAAAGAGAGAGACAGGATAGAGAGAGAAAGACAGAGAGAGAGAGAGAGAGGAGAGAGAGACAGAGAGATAAAAGAGAGACAGAGAGACAGAGAAAGAAAGATACAGAGAGACAAACAGACACAGAGAGAGAGAGAGAGAGTGAAAGAGAGAAAGAGAGAGAGAGAGAGAGAGAGAGAGACAGACAGACAGACAGACAGTCGCTCTTTAACCTTCCTCTCACTACCTTCAAGGCTGCAAGTATACAGACAGACAGACAGACAGACAAACCGCTCTTTAGCTGCAAGGAATACAGGGGACAGACAGATGGATAGACAAACGGTCGCTCTTTAACCTTCCTCTCACTACCTTCAGGCTGCAAGTATATAGACAGACAGACAGACAGACAGACAGCCGCTCTTTAGCCGCAAGGAATACGGCCAGCCAGCCAGCCAGCCAGACAGGCAGACAGTCGCTCTTTAACCTTCCTCTCACTACCTCCAAGTCTCCAATATATCTTCTCTTAGTTCTGACCAGCCTACCTACCCATCTGGGATCCGTCCGATTCAGCCGATACCGATCACACAGAGCGGAGGTGCATACGCAAGGCAGCAATGGATATTATTCTTCCCTGTCTTGGTCGGTAAAGTCCAGACAGAACCTCAGCAAGGCATGGTTTCTCTTTCCAGCATTCTGACCTGTAGGGGGGGGGGGAGGACTGGAGAGGCTGAGGAGAAAGCTCGTACATGTATCCTTGCATAGAGAGACTTTTCATCTTCATGCCCCCTCCTCCTCCCCAACCCCCCCCCCCCCCCCCCCCAACTCCCCTCTCCC
>JADBJO010004486.1:18412-25912 GCA_016801955.1 Conus betulinus
CCGATTATGAGAACTTGTTTTCTCTGATTATAGAGAGAGAGAGAGAGAGAGGGAGAGAGAGAGAGAGAGAGAGAGAGAGAGAGAGAGAGAGAGAGAGAGAGAGAGAGGGGAGTCGCTAAGCGCCTCTTTGTCAGCTCTAATTCAGATGCTGAAATAACTCCACACTGTGGTCTTCCACATCCGGATTTATCCAGCCGAGTCAACGGATCCGGAGATTGGCATGAACAATGACAAATGTTACTGGCTCTTTTCCATGGAAACCACGTGCAGGCAATAACAGCCCGTGTCTCCTCATGGATCTATGACCTGTTTCGCAGAGGCACAATCATTTTCCTATGAACACAGCGAACAGAAATGATGGATCCCTGCTTCTTCGCTTGAATTCCGGAAAGCAGCCAGAGTAATTGAGCCATCCTTAGTACACTCTTCAAATGTGTACCCAAGAACCCGGTTGTTTGATGTGTGTCGTTATATAATCAGGTAATACTGCTTATAGCCCAGCCGACCGCAAAGGGCCATATCAGGGCTGTCGCCATGTTGAAGTCAACTCACAAGTCATTCATTCGCACAGCCCCTTTAAAATACACCTAAAAGCACACCGGAAATCTTAAAATTTTTCTCCTGTAAAATCTCGTATCAGATGAAAAATGTTAATCTCTTTTAGAAATTCAACGATCACGTCAGGTGGAACGTCTCTGAACAACCTTTTCATGGGGTCTGCTGTAAAATGTTTATGTCTCATATAATGCAAGTGCCAACACTGTAATGAACAAGTTTCATTGTGAGTGGCACATGACATGGAATGCACCACGGCGTTTCTTCACTCTTTGAAAGGTATGAATGAGTTTAAAACGAATGACCAGTGTGCAGCCGGCATAAAACTGTTTTCTGTTTCTTCTTTGCGACCACCAGAGGTAGATGAGAGGAACTCTTTGAGGTTTGGACGGTGTTGTTATAGAAAAAATGTGTAGTCGACGGAAACATACAGCACTCACACGCAAGCTTTTGAAAAGAGGTTTCTAACGTCTTGTTTACCCTCTTGTGCTTTGGCTCACCTAGCCGTGGAAACTGTGCAGTTCTTCTGTGGTCGATTTTAACTGGCTGTGTCAGATCTTCAATCCTTTCACCACGATGAATCCCACAGTCTTTTCGAGGTCTTGACGGCTGCCCCAAGGCCGCATCTGCAGTTCTGCACCCTCTGGCCAGGTTTTGACGCCGTAGAACATCATGGGCTGGACAGTGTTGGGGATGTGTTCTGGGGGTCTGAGATCCAGTGCCACATGGACACATTTGTCTGTGTGGGCAATCTTAACTCAGTTGAGTGGCTCAGCAGTCGGCAGTGGCCAGTTCTCAGTCTGAAGAGGATTGTTTGCTGGTATCTCTGGAGCTGATGGATTGGAATCAGCACCGCTGTCTGCACCCAGCCTTCTCTTCCCCTGGCTTTGGTGTTGGTTGTGGATGATAGTTTTGGCCTCTCTGTAGGTCAGCGGGTGGCTGAACTGCTCCATATTGCTGCCTGCCTTGGACAGAGCGTCAGCCTTCTCATTCTCAGTGATCCCATAATGGGACTGAATCCATTGGAGTACAGTGGTGGATCGTCTTGAAAGACCATGGAGGGCTTTTTGGATGTTGTCAGCTGCTGTTCGCTTCTGCTGCTGCTCTGGAGTCCCTGCAGCAGAGATGTGCGGTCAGTGAAAAAACTTGCCATCTTGGGTTGTGGTTGTTCGACTTCCTCAACTCTTGTGCAGCTTGAGTGCTCTGAATGTTGTGAAGAAGCGATCCACCGTAGAATGGTCAGCTGTTTCGGAGGGCAGACTGGTCGACGAGGCCGTACGTGCCGGCGCTGGCGATGGCGAATGCCTCATAGTTGAATTTTTCACAAATGTTATTATGAACGAATGACACGGGAGGTGACGGTCATCAACATAAAGTAAAGGCCACGACTGGCCGGTGAGGGGCTCAGCAAAGCCCGGGTTAGACCGGTGACAGAACGACCAGAGGAACAACGCAAAGGAGTATTCCACAAATAAAGATAGGTTCTAAACCGATTTCAACAAGTTGCAAAGTGAGACGACTGCAGGCAGAAATCTAAACAAATCGTTAACAAATGTCAGCGAACCGCCACGAGAAACGTGGACAAACGAGTCGAAAGACAAAACATGACGCGTTTCGACCTCTTAGATCTTCTTCAGGCAAGATACAACGCCTGCCTTGCGCTGAAGTGATCAAAGCTAAGCGATAGCTCGTTCATTTTCATTGTCCTCTTTGTTTGTATCTTGCCTGAAGAAGAGCTAAGAGGTTGAAACGCGTTGTGTTTTGTCTTGTGACTCGTTTGCCCACCTTTCTCTTGGCGGTTCGCTAACATTTGTTTAAGATCGATTTGAACAAGATGATTAATTTTGTTTTTTCTTCAGAAACCTTTTTATTGCCAGTCAGACTAGGGGTATAACTATTTATTTTTTTTTTTTTTTTTTTTTTTACTGAGAGGGACACAGGCATATCTATTTTACATTCTGTAAGTCGACGCCACGTCGCAGAGATTGTGACGGTTTCTGTGATTTGTGAGTCCAAACGCAGGCATGAAAACTGTTCTATAGGACTGTGAGGACCAGGCGACTGTGTTTGCTAAAAGAGATTTTATGTGGCACTATTTGAGGCCAACTTTAAAAAGGAGTGCTTCTAAATCCTGAGGACCTGCAAAATATTATGTTTTGAAACATGAGCGATTGTATGAAACCATAGTACAAAAAAGGTATTTGATGTAAAATAATGAAAAAAAAAATAGTTACGCATGTCTGACTGGCTGTGTGTCAACATTGTGCGGACGAGAATCTGGTACACTCATGATAACAAAAAAATGACGCATTTATAAATTCATCATGCCAATTGTCAGCATACACTTTTGGTGCCAAACATGGCTGGTAGAGCCGGGACAATGATCAAGAAAAATGAAGTAAAACAGGCGACGACGTTTCGAGTGCGCCCTGCAAAGTAGAGACGATTTACTTTCCGCCCCCCCCCCCCCCCCCCCCCTCCCCCACACCCCTTATTTTGCTTCTATTCTTTCTCCTTATTTTGTTAGGTATTCACATACGAAGAGATCGAAATGTGACACTTGAGAAGACTTTCAGGATTCAGGCATGGCTGATGGTTCAATCATCTGCCAATCGAACGAAAACCAGACATTTTCATCCATTGAATCCACAAATGTGTGTGCGAAGAACGCTTGCCGGACTGTACAGTGCCAAAACGTGTGGAATGCTAGCCTTAATTAAGTTACAGATTTAAAAAAAACATTGGTAATTATGCAGTGCAGCAGTTTTGTTCGGTACAACATGAGTCCCAAGGCATCTGTGTAACATTCTATAAATATGTCACAACCATTTTGAACAAATCAAAAACTGAAATCAGCTTTTTGTAACACGTCAAAAATTTACTGTTTGTATCAGCGTTTTTTTTTTTTGGTATACTCTCGATTGCTACTGCTGCATGACCAGAAAAGGTAATGAAAAGGGTATTTTCGTCGCACTTTTTATATAAATCATTCATAAAAATAAACCGGCCCTTTTCTTCCAAGGAAAGAGCAATACAATGTACCCTTTGTTGTTCCATGCTTTTCCTAAATATCCCTTTTTACGACTTGGATTTTGTGATAAAAAGACACTGGCATCGAAAGTTCGCCAGAAGTCTTTCCACTAAGCTGGTAGGACCTATGCCTATTGGCAAGAACACTTCTTTCTAAAACATTTTGATTTAGAAAAAGATGGTATTTCTGTTCACATTCTTAAACATTGTCAAGAATGAAAATTTACGTATTTCAACATTTCCATGTGCAACATGTGGTCTGAATATTTTGCAGACAAGTAGATTAAAAAAACAAATGCTTTTATGTCAGATTGTCTAAGATCATCACTTTGATACTTTTATGAGCGTTTGTCTGTTTGTTTGTTTGTTTGTTTGTGTGAGAGGGATCAGGATAAATATTGAGGGGGGGCATACATTACGTTAGATTGACATCAGAAAAAGAAAAAAACACGTTGAGATGAGGATGCGAAAATCATGCGGGTGTTTCCATTGGGGGTTGGGGTGGGGGGGGGGGGGGGGGGGGGGGGGAGAGGGAGGAGGCAGGGAGAGATGATGGCATCGGTGGTGGTGGTAGTGTAGCGAGGGATGGGGGAATGGGGTAGGTGGAGGGGGGGGGGGGGGGGGGGGGGGGGGGGGGTGGGGGGCGGGGGATGGGGGTCGGGGGGGAGGTGAGGTGGTGCTCTCTCCACAGGTGGGGGGGGGGGGGGGGGGAGCAGGGGGGGGTCGGAATCTGGCTCCGACAGCGAATGCTGTGCTCTTCCAACCATCACCTTTATCTGGCACCAGAACTTTACTCCGCAGCCAATTGGCTCCACAGAAATGCAGGAGTGAAATGGAACCCTCCCCCACTTTCTGGCACCAGTGCCCCCTTTACTCCGCAAACCACTGGGCTTCACAGAAATGCAGGAATGAAAGGGAATCCTCCCCACTTTCTGGCACCAGTGCCCCTTTTACTCCGCAGCCACTGGGCTTCACAGAAATGCAGGAATGAAAGGGAACCCTCCCCACTTTCTGGCACCAGTGCCCCTTTACTTTGCAGTCAGTCAAGCTCCACAGAAATGCAGGAGTGAAAGGGAACCCTCCCCACTTTCTGGCACCAGTGCCCCTTTACTCCTCCGCAACCACTGGGCTTCACAGAAATGCAGGAATGAAAGGAATCCTCCCCACTTTCTGGCACCAGTGCCCCTTTACTCCGCAGCCACTGGGCTTCACAGAAATGCAGGAGTGAAAGGGAACCCTCCCCACTTTCTGGCACCAGTGCCCCTTTTACTTGGCAGTCAGTCAGCTCCACAGAAATGCAGGAGTGAAAGGGAACCCTCCCCATTGGCTCTTTTCCTGGAGACCTGACCAATCATGAGTCATTACTGATGGACGACCCGGAAGGACAGACAGGAGGATAGCTACTGGACATCACAAACTCAATTAGCCAGTCACACTTTGACGTTTTTCGCGGGAGACTTGACGTTTCGCTGAGAGGGAAGGGGTGTGGGGGGGGGGGGGGGGGGGGGGGAGGGGGGTGGGGGGGTGGGGGGGGGGGGGGGTTGGGGGTAGGGGGTAAGGTTGTGGGTGGAAGAGAAACGAAGGTAAGGGTGGAATGGACGGTCTTTTTTAATTGTAGCTTTTGAAGCGACCGATTCGTTTTCTGTAAAATGGCGGTTGTGGAAGTGTTAATGAATGAATAGTCAAATCTTTAATAAAATGTTAGCCAACCACCAAGAGAAACATGGACCAACGAGTCACAGGACAAAACAAGGTAGGCGCTGAAGAGATCAAGCTAAATGACAAACTCGTTTCATTTTTTTCATTGTCCTATTTGTTTGTGTTTCGCCTTAAGAAGACCTAAGTGGTCGAAACGCGTCGTGTTTTGTCTTGTGACTCGTTTGGCCACATTTTCTCTTGGCGGTTCGCTAACATTAAGATTTGTTTAGATTTCCGCCTGCAGTCGTCTCACTTTGCAACTGAATAAAGAGTCATTACAAAATTACCCCCCCCCCCCCCCCCCCCCCCCCCCCCCCCCCCCCCCCCCCCCCCCCTCAGGTTCCACATCTTTGTGTGTGTACCATCAACAGGAATCACCATCGTAATGTCTGTCTCTCCTTCACTTTGAAACTGCCCGCCCTTACAAATTATATGATGTTACTAGCGGTCTTCAAAAATGACACTTTTTCGTCGGAGTGACGAGCTAATGCGTGTTGAATTATTCATTTGTTCAATTGTGCTTAACAGACCAGACCACTCACAGTCTCTCACATACAAAAAAAAAAAAAAAAAACCCTCACCAGTGGCTATAAAGGTTGAAGTTTCGAAAGAATCAAGTGAAAGTAAACCTCGATACCTTCCCTTATCAGAGAGAGAGAGAGAGAGAGAGAGAGAGAGAGAGAGAGAGAGAGAGAGAGAGAGAGATCCCCAAATACGCTTTCTCTTCCCCTTAGATGTCTGTATGTCTTCATACAACTGACTCTACGCGATTAGAAAGACAGCCAACCGACTCCAGAGAACGGAGATACGAAAGAAATAAAACAATCCCCATTGGCTCCCCCCCCCCCCCCCCCCCCCCCCCCCCCCCCCCCCCCCTCCCCCCCCCCAAGGTGACCAGACCAATCCTGTATATCATAACAGACAGATGACCCACCAAATACAGACAGGGTGGTTTCAACTGGTCACTACCTGAACCCTGGCAGTCATTTTGTCTTGTGGGGGAAGAAATAAACCAGAGGACAGGGTCAGAGATAGGCAGTGACTTAGTCGTCGGAAACGACTGAAAAAAAAAAAAAAAGGATTTGCTTTTTGCTTGTGTCAACAGTGGAATTGGCAGATTTCGTCGTTGCATTTTAGGTTTAAAAAAATGTCATGCCACAACATGACAGAGAGATAGGAGTAAGTGTTCCATATGGCCAGTTTGTATTCCCGTTCCACTGGTCAGATACAGCAATTTGGTGACTAACAGGCCCGCAGACGATGAAAACCGAAGAAATACGTTTTGCGTGTGCGCTGGACACAATCATGAGGAGCACGAACGGCCATAGAGGACAGTGTGCGTCAGATTTCACCCGTTTTTGCATCTGACTGGTCGGCTATGGATAGTTCTTTTATGCAGTATAATCCGTTTTGAATTCAGTCTGCGTCTGTGGAGTCTGACCAAATCCGCTGCTATGAAATTATTCGTTTAATACAAATCGGTGTCTGAAAAGCCGATATTAAGTGAAAAATGAACTCTCTCTCTCTCTCTCTCTCTCTCTCTCTCTCTCTCTCAAACAGGGTAGTCTTGTAAGCGAACAAGCTGCAAATCAGCTATATTTTCGCTTCCTTTTCCCCTTTTGCCTTCCCTTTTCTTCCGATATCACTTTTGTTTAATATTCGGAGCAGACGTTCTTGCGGAATGTGTACTAAAGACCATGAGAGAGAGAGAGAGAGAGAGAGAGAGAGAGAGAGAGAGAGAGAGAGAGAGAGAGAGAGAGAGAGAGAGAAATCATTTACACTCTGCAGCACCTGACACGATGCAATATAGTGCAATACAACACAACAGAACACAACACAACATGATACAGCACGCCATTACCTAACACAACTCTTGCCACCTGACGTGACCAATCAGCCAAAGATAGCTCGAGGACGTGACATCGATCATTTTCTTCCAACCTCTCAACACCTGCTCTCCCCACCCCCACCTTCCCATCCGTGCCATGACGCCTCTCCTGACACCCCCTCCCCCCCCTCCCCCCCGTCCTCCGCCTTCACACACACACACACACACACACACACACACCCTTTCACATCCCTCGCGCTCAGTGTTCTCTCCTGTCTCTCTGCCCCATTTGACGCTCTCTCTCTCTCTCTCTCTCTCTCTCTCTCTCTCTCTCTCTCTCTCTCTCTCTCTATGGGTTGATCGGGCATGATGTATCATCACTGACTGAT